>JAOXOE010000506.1:29498199-29530109 GCA_028565055.1 Phoeniculus purpureus
GGGGTTGTGGAGTCTCCTTCTGTGGAGATGTTTAAAACCCACCTGGATATGTTCCTGTGTGACTTGGTCTAGGTGATTCTGATGTGGCAGGGGGATTAGACTGGATGATCTTTCAAGGTCTCTTCCAATCCCTAATGTTCTGTGACTCTGTGATGGCTTTTGTGAAGGCTAAGGTACAAGTTTCAACACAAAGAAGTAGAGGCCACCCTTCCTGACCTTGTTTCTGATGAACAGATCCAGAACAGGTGCTTATTGGTGGCCAAACACAACACTGAGACTACAAAGACACATGCACTTCTACCCTGCACAAAACATACTATTCTTAAAAGTGACCTAAAAATGTGCTGTGTGTATAAAACAGTTGCATTGTGCAGAGGAACAAGATCAGCTAGTGAGGTTTCCTTAGTCAACGTTTGTCTTTCTTGACTTCAAAACAATGACAACAGTAATCAACAGTTTATTTGGACTAAACCCCCTCCTCCCCAAAAACCCCAACCCAACAAACCCCATGTAAATTAGAGGAATCATGCCAGTCAATCACTGCTGTGATATCTTAACATTTTTCAGATATTCTAGAAAGGTTCCACTGGAGTGTGATCCATCTGCTGACCTGTGATGGTGACAGGAAATAATCCATTCCACAGCCAATTTACAGAGGTTAATGAGCTGGTAAATGCTGTCTACATTCCCACATACTGGGCAGTGAAACTTAATATGTACAAAGCACACCAAAAAAACCCACCAGCAGTCAGGCCAGCCAGTCCTAATCACACTACAAATCATGAAAAGTAGAACAACATAAACATAAGCATCTGAGTTTCACTAGAAGACAAAGGAAACATGTGATTAAGTGGTGTCACCATACAGTAGCTGAGAAGCTGACCAATACATCTCTCCAAGTAAGTTATAAAAATGCAGGCAAAAGGAGCGCTTGAACAAGGAGACTGAAATAGAAGCTAAGGAAAGTCAGGAAATTAAAAGAGGCGAGTATTTCGTCCTTGGCTCACAAAAGTATGTTTTATTTCATACCACAGACTTAACATTTTCCAACCCTTGTTCGTGTATGTAATTTCCATGTAAAGCTGATTTCCTAGCAGACCATAAAACTATCTTCTCCAGCTCAAGTACTGGTGACCTAGTAAGTCCAACAGTGTCCAAAGCAGCCTGATTCCTGAAAGAGTACACAAACGCTACCTCTACATGTAAAAGGAGTCTTGGCAGAAATCTTTTGAGGTGATTTTATACAACTAAGAATTAATAGCCACAAATAACACTGCATTGCTCAGCAAGTTTTATTGGTGCAGAGCAAACTGAATGAACAAGAAAAATTCTTCACCCCTTACACAACAAAAAAAACCTAAAAAGATGTTTGAAAATGTTCTATTTGAATCTAAAGCCGAGCTAGCTCACTTGGTGATGGCTAATATTAGAGAAACATGTCACAGGTCAGTAGAATTAACTACAGTACCACTCAAACTGATGGAAACATCCTTGTTACCACAGACAGTAAAATAAATGTGTACATGCCAGCCCCACAGAAGACATTCTTTAGCCTGATGACTACATTTGAAAAAATAAAGAGTTAGTTAATGATTCAGTTTGTGGCAGAAAAATCACAAAGGATTTTTGATAAGGAAATTATTAGTGAACCATATAAATAGAAGACAGAGAGGTAGATGAAGGGTGAACACTGTCTCCTGAAACACGGTTCCACCAAAGACAGTGAAGGACTAACGGTTACTGAAATCTTTACCATGCCTTTGACTTTGGTTAAAGACCTTTAAGTAGAAGTGTTTGCCCAAAAAGTCTAACAAAGACTTTCACAACCAATTCCATTATCTGAGACATTACCTTAATATAAGGTAATGCAGAAGAGCAGCATTTCTCAGGGAATGAGTGTTACCAAGCCCGTTGCAACAGCTATTACTCTGAAACAGTTAGATGTTTTCATAGCTGCTTCTCCATTAGACCATTTTGTTTTGCTTCAATTAATTCTGCCAGTTCCTTTTAGCAAGCCAGGTAAAGTGGTTTGTGTTCATTAAGGAAAATACACCATTAACGTTTCACAAGATCCACAAAAGCAGTAAGTACAATGATAACAGCTATTTCAAATCTGTAGTTATGAAGTATTTCACGTGACTTTGTGTGCATCTCTAAACAAGAATATTTTGAATAAGAATTTAAGAAAATTCTTATTCAGAACCAGCACGTAGAGGTACAAAAGTAGCAATAAGAAACCACAGCAATCAGCTGAATTCTGTGCTAACACCAACATCTGCTGCACTGTGAGCAGAAAGAAGTGGCTCCTGCAAGAGCTCAGAGGACATTCCAGGGAAAGGATGGGGTGAACATCATGGAAAGGTGGAAAAAGTGATTCTTGGAAGGTAAGTTTGAGAACAACTTGTTTATGGAATTAACAGAACTCTAGTTATTGTAGAAAAGATAGAGGCTACAATCCATACTATTTGTCTCACATGTAAATAAATCATTCTAACAGCACATCAATCAAAACTTGAACACGGTTCCTCTTAAATTGTGCTCAACAGTCAGACAAATAGTTGGTTCTGTACCTTTAAAAGTCTCTCCTAAAAAGCCTGAATTCAGTTTGAAAGATTTTATCATCATTAATATTATTCCTGAGGCAACAGTCATTTTTCAAGCTGCTTGCAAAGTAATTTATTGCGGAGCGATAGCCAAGCAAGTTCTGAAAGAATTCAAACGCCATGTGAAACATACTGCACAAACTATGCAAAATCAGTGCAAGCCAAATGATGGGAATTCTTACAGCTGTTCACTCAGGAGTTTGCCTGACTGTATCCTATTTCTTGATTTTAGTCACAATAATCATTTCATCAGCTCTCAAAAATGCTGGAATACTCGAAGCTCACCTTACTGAATGACAGCCTTGGCATTTATGCTTGCCCAAACCAGAACAAAAAAGAGGGTTTTATATGTGCAGGCTGGATATGCTAATTCACAAGAAACACCAGTCATGTGTCTCTCAACACTTTGATTTTACAGTGATTAAAACCCATTATCTTATTGTTACACATTCAAACCGGTGATCTCCTAACCCAGGGCTGGCAGTCTCCAACACAGGCACAGAGCATGAAGAACTTCACTCTGCTCCCAGTCATCCTAACCCACATTCCTCAGGCGTATTCTATATTTCTAACTGACATACTTGTCTCGAACAGGAGATAACAGCCACAGCAGCCATAAGGATGTCCAGCAACATTCACCTGTTCTGACAGAAATGGACCTGATAGACTTCCCTGGAAAATTACTGCTAAAAATGAATTGCTCAGACATTTAGGACACCTTCTGAGGAGAGTCTGGATAGAATGAAAGAAAAAGCCAAGAAAAGAGACTCTGCATCTATAAGCAGTAAAATATTACTGATGACTAAGTGTATTAAACTTTGAGCAGTCTCAAGAGACAGTGTTTTAAGAGGCACATGACTGGGTTGAAGAATTATCCTTCTAACAATGTAAAAAATGGTTTTTAACATAATGCATTAAAAACACAGCTCATTCGAGAATCTTCTACAATTCACTTCCATAAAATAAAACAAAAACATAGATGAGAAACCAACCAAGCAAAACCCTCCACATACACAAGTAACAGCAGCCTATCTCCGGACTACCTAAAAAGTGAGGGAATGGTAAAATCCTGTAGACTAGTGGAATTCAAGTCTGATGAAAATCCAGACAAATGACTCAAGCTTAAACATATTCCAAATCACAGAACCACAGAACCTTAGGGATTGGAAGGGACCACGACAGATCATCTAGTTCAATCCCCCTGCCACAGCACAACCACCTAGACCAAGTCGCACAGGAGCATATCCAGGTGGGTTTTAAACGTCTCCAGAGAAGGAGACTCCACAACCCACCCTGGGCAGCCCCTTCCAGCACCCTGTCACCCTCATTGTGAAGAAATTCCTTCTCATATTGATGTGGAACCTCCTATGTTCCAGCTTACACCCACTGACCCTATCATCATGTCCTATCATTAGATGACACTGAGAAGAGCCTGGCTCCATCAATCTATTAAGTGCCTAAGACAGACATTTGTAGTGAGCACACAACAGAAAAAGCACCAACTGAATTTCTTATACTAACCCTGTACTCAATAGTCATACCTTCTTTCTTTAAATCATAACATCCATGATATTCAATTACCTCATTCTTATTTCTGTTGGCATTTAAAACAATTTGTTTCTACAGGGAATTTGCCAACCGATGAAAGCAAAATCAAAGTGAGGATACAGCTGAATGTGCAAGGCAATCCAAATGATGAGAACGAGTAAGATGCACAGTTCTAGAAGAATAGTTCAACACAGTAGATGAACGAATTTTGTTTTCTAGAAGAATAGTTCAACACAGTAGATGAACGAATTTTGTTTTAATTCAAGGAAATAATTTTAGGCAGGAAAAAAAAAATCTTTATTTGAGAAATGGTGCTCTGAAGTCTTAAAGTGCTGGCAAAAGCTGCATTTTATCTTATTTAAATCTTATTATGGATCTAGACTTCACATCCTTACCTGCTCCAAACAAATTACAACTTAAATTTAAAACACAAGAGGCAAAAGACATGCAAAAAACAGGGAAGTACCAGGGAGCATCTTGATAACTGACCACTGTATGTCATCTCCTAAATAAACAATCTCTGTGGGGATGCTGATACAAGAGATGTTTAAGGTTTAACAGGTTAAAGAGCCTATGAACAACAAATCAAAGAGTACAGAAAGGAATTGGGTAGGATTTCTTCACACAGTTTTAACTAATTTGAAAACAGCACAATAGATGTGAGCAGAGCACCTCAACAACTGTTCATGCAGCCAATTATTTTCAAGCTACTTCAAAGTAATTCAAACAGTAGTATCTCACATTGAGGCAGTAAATCGTAAACATCTGGATTTTTTCTAAAAAACACCTCCAGGGATGGGGACTCCACCACTGCCCTGGGCAGTCCATTCCAGGCTCTGGTCACCCTTTCTGTGAGGAAGGGCTTCCTAACACATAACCTAATTCTCCCCTGGCAGCTTCAGGCCCTGCCCTCTCATCCTGGTGCTGGTTGCCTGGGTGAAGAGCTTGACCCCCACCTGACTACAACGTCCCTTCAGGGAGTTGTAGAGGGTGATAAGGTACCCCCTGAGGCTCCTCTTCTCCAGATTAAACAACCCCAGCTCCCCCAGCCTCTCCTCATTAGACTCTTCCACCAGTCCCTTCCCCAGCCTCATTGCTTTTCTGGACCTGCTCAATCTCTTCCTTGAAATGAGAGGCCAGTACTCAAGGGGAAGCCTCCCTAGTGCCCAGTACAGGGGGAGAATTATATCCCTAGTCCTGCTGACCACACTATTGCTGATCCAAGCCAGGATGCCACTGGCCTTCTGGGGCACCTGGGCACCCTGCTGGCTTCCTGTTCAGCCAATTGTCAACCAGTACTGCTAGTTCCATCTCTGCTAGGCTGCTGTCCAGCCGTTCATCCTCCACTCTATAGTGCTGCATCTTTAACATCTGTCACAGACCCACTTTTCAGTTCTGCCCAGCTTCACTGTCACTGATGGTAACTATAGAAACAGCAACTCTGTCTATTCAACATGGAAATTATTTAACAGGAACTTCAGAAGCATAAACAAATCTCTGCAAGAACTCCTCATTTTGAGTCCTGATTGGTAAGTGTCTGTTGACAGCCTACGGCAGCTTCACCTGAGAGAAATCTATATAACAGATTCTTTCCTATAATGTACATTTAAGCATTTATTCTTTCTCTGCTATATTTGTCCTCCAAGGCAAAACTCACAAACCACTGAAGACCTCTGCACTACATGTAATACCAACAGTTTCTGTAGAATTCTGTTCTATGGACATTTAACTTCAAGTCTTGCTGACAACTTGCTGACAACTCCCATAACATATTCAGGTAGGGCAGGAAAGCTGAAAATGCATCTGGCTTAGAAATCAAAATAGCATTTTTAAAGCTATCTTGTAAAATATGCAGAAGTTGTCTTTTAGGAATGGCGCTCCTAAGCTAGTATTTTATCAAGGGTTTTCTGGAAAAATCATAATGCAGAAGAGTAGGATTAAAGCAGGGGGTGTCTCAGGAAAGCAGCAAATCGAGCGTTACTAAACAAAGGCTCTTTAAGCTACATTCCATTACACTGATGACCTCTATCATTCAAGAATTTAATGGTTTTTAAGCCTAACTCAGAATAAAGTCATTTGCACAGATTATTACAAGTTGCAGAATTTGCATATGAATGAAACAACTGACAACACAACTAGAGAACATATCATCTGTAAGAAACCAGAACTCCTCCAAGGGAAATCTTCATATTTCCACAGCTGCCCAGCTCCTCTGTGCTTCTGGGTGTAGTAATATGCTCTCCAAGAAACACATGCTTCACGGAGACATGAAACATCACAACGACTAGAGACAGTGGGTTTGGGTTTATTAGCTCTTCCATTAAAAAATAATCTTTGATTACTGCAGCCAAAGGTCTACATAGGCTGTGTCCTTTAGTACAGATATTCCCCCATTTGAGAAGGAACTTCTTCACAGTGAGGGTGACAGAGCACTGGAAAAGGCTGCCCTGGGGGGTCGTGTAGTTTCCTTCACTGGAGACATTTAAGACCCGCCTGGATGTGTTCCTGTGTGACTTGGTCTAGGCAATCCTGCTGTGGCAGGGGGTTGGACTAGATGATCTTTCGAGGTCCCTTCCAATCCCTAATGATTCTATGATTTGCACAAAAACACTTTCAAAATCAGCAGTTGATCAAAATTAGACTAGAGTTAGATGAGTAGTTTTCTTCTTGAAAGTGACATGTCTGTATTTCCCAATGAGTCTTTCAAATGGTCTCTCATCTAAAAATCAGAGAACACAGAGTGTGCCCTGATGGCTGCTTTTATTATTTTATATCTGGATAGGACTGCAAATGATGAAGATCTTTAGGGCAGAGTGAGTAGGAGTCAGAGAAGTGGGGTGGTTTTGAACAGATAAATTCTAGCGATCAAATTGCACAGTTACTCCTCTAGCACTTGTTCGTAGTTATACATCCTGTCTGGAACTGTGACCATTCACACACATCATAGGTCTCTGCAGAAGCCATTCCTTCTTGAATCTTGTGTTTTTGAAGGGGGTTTTTTGCCATCTTAATTTTTCTTCAAGTAAGAACTTGACTTCTTACAACCACTGATCCCTTTCTGGGAACTGATGAAAGGAACTCTTGTATGCACTACATGAATAGAGTGGTTTGGCCTCTTTGTTGCCAGCTTAGGAGGTCTGTTGTTTGGCATTTTAGCACTGAAATCACATTACACCTCATCTTTCTTTTCCTCAGGAACTTTTCACCAGTTAACCAGGAAAACGGAGGTGCTGTTTGGGTTTTGCAGATGCTGTCAAAGCTGTCTGCAGCCACACAAACACATCAGGAGTCATGCACCTCACTGAAGAAAGCAAAACTATCCAACATTATGACTGCCATACATGAGGTCTCTGACTTCAGTGAGGGTCAGCAAGATAAATTTTGATATAGGAAAGGGGAATCAGATCATGTTATACTTTGTCCAAAGATGAAAAAGTAGAGAAAGCTTAGCCTCAATAAAAAGCTTCTTGTGACATCTCAGTGTGTCTCAGCCCAAACTGTATTTATCTATCAGTGACAGAGCTGGGGACGAACTTATATTCTCTTACCACAGTACCCCTTATTCGGTTATGAATAGAAGATGCACTAAAAGCCTGACAAAGTTTGCATTTCCAAAAAATCAACTTGACAAGTTTGTTTCCTATTCAGATTTTCATAGTGCTTCACCATCTACTCATCCCTCCTTCAAACCAGTTTATGCTTTAGATTGTGGGTTTTCTATCCTCCTCAAGTGCACAAGTGAGGACAGCATGAAAGGTGGCAAACTGGACTTGCATGTTTGTTTCAATAGCAAATTTTCAAACTTCTGCTAGAATTAGTGGGGTTTTTTCTCAAAATGGTAGCTTGGGCAAACATCATTGACTCCTCTACTGTTTGTAGAACCTTGACTCATGATCTGTTGCATGGTATAAACCCCATAGTTTGGCTACATCAAACTCTTATTTCACCGAAAAAGCCCACAGATGATGTTGAAAAGAAATTATGAAATCTCCAGTTCTGGGCCACTCAGTTCCGAAAGAACACAGAACTGTATGAGAGAGTCCAGTGCAGAGCCACAAAGATGATGAAGGGAGTGGAACATCTCCCTAATGAGGAAAGGCTGAGGGAGCTGGGTCTGTTTAGCTTGGAGGAGACTGAGGGGTGACCCCATTAATGTTTATAAATATGTGAAGGGTGGGTGTCAGCACGATGAAGCCAGGCTCTACTCAGTGGCATCTAATGATAGGACAAGGGGCAATGGGTGTGAGCTGGAACACAGGAGGTTTCAAATCAATATGAGAAGGAATGTCTTCACAATGAGGGTGATGGAGCACTGGAACCCCACTGCCCAGGGGGGTTGTGGAGTCTCTTTCTCTGGAGATGTTTGAAAACCACCTGGATGTGTTCCTGTGCGATTTGGTCTAGGTGGTCCTGCTGTGGCAGGGGGATTGGACTGGGTGATCTTTCGAGGTCCCTTCCAAGCCCTAACGTACTTTGATACTGTGATATGGGTGTATATATACATTTTTTATATATTTTTTTAATAAATTTTATATATATATAAAATATATATAGCATTTATAGTTGAGTCTTCCAAAAATGTGGGCTATGTGAGACACTCCTACTTGTCTTCATAAGGATTAAGTGGAAAATAAGTGACATTACCCATATCTTCCAGTGAAGCAGTCTAAAATCTACTCCTATTTTTTCTTTCTCTGGAAAATCAATGTAGCTTGCACCAAACACCTATTTAATAAGGCTATTAAATCACTTCAAAGGACAATCTTCAGCAAAGTATGTGGGGAAATATGTACATTGAAGCACTTAAAGCCCTGTCAATGAGAATTTTGCTAACAGTTCTTACAGCTTCTTACCAGCTCCTGTGTATCTTCTGCTAATGGCAAAAACGTAGCTTCCAGAACAGCAATCTGATCAGTGCTGAGCTTCTGCCACAGGCTAATCAACATAATCACCAGATGGGTGGCACATTTCAACTTTGAGAATGCCTGGAACAAGTTGGCTTGATTTTCTTCTGCTGCATCTGCTAGAGCTATTACCTGCAAAAATTACAAACGCCTGTTAGGTGTAATTTTGCCAGCCCTGAACACTGAACAGTGAAATTACCTTTAGCACACTTCTGCCTTCCTTCAGAAGATCCCGAGGAATTCTGTTTTCCATAGACACAAACTACAGAGTATTAAATAATTATTAGTTTTCTAGATTTTTCTTTTGCATGCGCAAAGACAATTGCAAGTCCACATAACAACAGGATTAATCTGGTACATTCAGTGTCCAGAGTGTACTGTTAATGCATTCCTGACTCTGAGTCCCATCATATCACATCATGTTGGTGTTGGTCTCTTCTCACAGGTAGTTACTGATAAAACCAAAGGCAACAGTTTCAAGCTCCAACAGGGGAGGTTTAGATTAGACATCAGGAAAAAATTCTTCATGGAAAGAGCAGTCAGGCACTGGCATGGGCTGCCCTGAGTAGTGATTGAGTCACCATCCCTGGATATGTTTAAAAGATGCTTAGATGTAGTGTTGGGGGATCTGGTTTTGGGGTGCACTTGTAGAGTAGGGTTGATGGTTGGACTCGATCCATGGGGTCTTTTCCAACCTGAATGATTCTATGATTGTATGGTCCATGATAACAAGCTAAAATTCAGGTTTACACCACACGAGACACTAATCTCTATACAACCAGCAAGACTACTGCATTAATCAAAACAAATACACTCATTTTTCTGCAATTAAAAATTCCACATGTAATCGTTTCCACATGAAACCCCCCTCCATCTGTTAATTTGCATCCCTACAGGTTTTGCCCTAGTTGTTTCAGCTTTTGTGCCGGAATGTAAACATGATGGATCATGGATGTGAAGGCAACACCACTTTAACTGCCAGACATTATGAAAGAATTTTTGAAATAAAATGAAATGGCAGATTCACTTCTCTAAGATGGTAAGATAGCTTTGCTGAGTACTTCAAGATGGGCAAAAACAGAAGAGCTATTATACGATACTAGACTCCGTTCAGAAATAACTCGTCATTGCACATAATATTGTCCACTCACAGCGTTACAAAAACCGCTAGTTTTGAAGACTACGGCTACAAAAACCTCCTGTCTTGAAATACAACATTGAGATGTTTTCCACCAGAGGTGAAAAGCGAAGATGACAGTGATTTCAATACACAATTGCTATTTCCATGGTATTTACACTGAATTATTTCAACTAAAGGAAAGGAACAAAGGTCGGGGTTTATCCTGGGGGAGCACAACTTACAAGATCTGTTCTCATGAAAGCCACTACATCTTCATGTTGCCTTAACAACACTTGGCTTAGAGCAGCACTAATTATCTTCACTGTCATTTAAATCAGCACCTCCCTCAACCACTTTCTCCTTCTGTTTACTTATCTGCAAAACAGGGTAATAGGCGCTTGACTGGAGTTGTGAAAAGCCTCGAAGAAAATGCAGTTCAAGTGTAATTAGTATTACGACAGAACTCACAAAGTCGAAGAGCTTGATTCATTAACATTTGGCAACGGCGGGATAACGAAAATACTATGTGATGCATCTTCAGCCGGGAAACTAAGCCAAGCAGCTGTTAGCATTTGGTGGAGAAAACCTATTTTTAATCTGCAACATTGGCATTAGAGATGTGTGTGTGTTCCCTCCAAGCTCCCATGTGACTTGGAAGATAAAGAAAACAGAATTATAGGGAACTATAAATATGAAGCATTTCAAACACAAAGTGCTGATAGCTTTTGTTTCAGATTTTAAAATGTAGCATTTCCAAATAAAATGGAAAACCCACAGGACACTGGGGAGTCCAAACGCTACACACATTGGTGCCAAGGAACAAAACAAAAAGGATCATGCGAAGGGGAAGCAAGAAATGAACCCCAAGTAGTGAAAACTAATACAGCATACGTCGGTCAGAGGTGAGCAGCAGTGAGTCTCCTCCTCTGGAGATGTTTAAAACCTGCCTGGTATGTTCCTGTGCGACTTGGTCTAGGTGGTCGTGCTGTGGCAGGGGGATTGGACTAGACGATCCTTAATGTGCTGTGATTGTGTGCTCACAGACAAGCCACCTGAGATAATCACGTTTGCTCAGACCAAAGCCCGCATGCTCTTCATACCTCATGTTCAGCACAAGGTGGAGTTAAAAACTTAGTTTTTAAGAGTTATGGGTGACAAAGCCACTCTGCTAAGCTGACTCTGTAAGATTTCAAACATTTGAAAACTAAACTAATGGCAATTGAAGTTTTTTGTAACAACCAGACTTCTCCATTATTAGTGCTCATGGGTATTTTCAGGGCATTGTTCCACACGGAGCAGTAATTTCAAATAATCCCTCCTGAAAAAGGCTTGCAACATACCCACTCTTGGCCATTAAGGCAAGTACCTTGGGGTAATAAGGAACATCACTCTCTCAGGCTTATTGCAACAACACAATAAAGTACTAATACAGCTCCAAAAATACAAAACGCTTGGTAATTAACTGGACAGGAAGTTGAAGAAAACTTTGAAAGAGTAGAAGGCAAGAAATAAGGATGAAGTTCCAAGCAGCTTTCTTTTGAGTTGGTCGTATATTTTCTTGGAGCCCCTAATGCCATTAGGACTGAAGGCTCTCCCAGGTTTTATGCCGTGGAGAATGGCTCAAATACCATTCACAAATGGAGAATGATAAATACAATAAAAATCTTTCCTTTTTTTTAAAACAGCCAAGAAAAGCACAAGTGTCGACCACTGGTGAAAATTCAGCCAACTGTTCTTATTCACAGAATCACAGAACATTGGAAGGGGCCTCGAAAGATTATCTAGTCCAATCCCCCTGCCACAGCACAACCACCTAGACCAACTCACACAGGAACATGTCCAAGCGGGTTTTAAATGTCTCCAGAGAAAGTGACTCCACAAACCCCCTGGGCAGCCCCTTCCAGTGCTCTGTCACCATCACTGGGAAGAAGTTCCTTCACATATTAATGTGGAACCTCTTGTGTTTCAGCTGACACCCATTGCCCCTCGTCCTATCATTAGATGACACTGAGCAGAGCCTGGCTCCGTCCTCCTAACACCCAGATGCAGTTGTCACCTAGTTCTATCACACTGGGTTCAGCTTCCACTAGATTTGAAGTGCCTTCATTTTTAGCAGAAATCAAGCCTGAAGAGAGCAGAAGTGTGGCATTTAAGGAATGCAGAATCTCTTTACAGTCCATCCACAGCACTTCTTCTATGCAAAACTTGTTAAATTATGAAAAATAAAGTCAGAAATGTAATTATTCTGAAATGAACACAGGGATAATGAGTTAATGACTATTATGAAATCCACAGTAAATTAATCCATAATCAAAGCCTTTACACCTGGATTCGATAGATCCATTCTGTACCCAATTATCAGCAAGAACAGAGATTACAAGAGATCAATTTGAGCCATCGTGCTTACGAGATAATTTATTGCAAGGTAGTTAATTAATATGACCCCTTTTGACCATTTTAAAACAGAATTAGATCTTCTCAAAGCAGGATTTTAACTCACGCTAAACAAACAAGAGAGAGAGCAGAGAAACGCTACAATTGGCTCTTGTTCATTCCTATTGCACCAGGACTTTTACTGCTGCTCTATTTCACTCTTTCCCACATTCACTCATTTTGTAGAAGGAAACACAACTCAGGTACTAAATTTTTAAAAAGATCTAACAGAGTATTTAAGTGTGTTTTTAAGAAGTCTTCATCACACAGTGCTTATAAGCACTCTCTATGTGAGTTGAAGTCAGTTATTTTTTGCTTTGCAAGCCCCTTCATTTACCATGCAGCCACACACAAAAGCTAAGACACCGACACGACAAAGCAAACCTTTCAAACAGACATCATAAGGAATAATATCTATTTAATTAGTAGAATCTTTAATACCACTTATTCCAAGAGTAAATTTTTTTAAGAGGCAGTTCTGAAACTAGTTTACAAAGTACCACAACAGCAATTAGCAGCCTGATCCCTCTGCAGACCACCTCACTCAACAACCATTGTGCACACAGCTTTGACAGGTGACTAAAGCATCATGGAATGCAGCCACAGATATCCATGTCAGAGAGCGATCTTTATCAAACACTCCGTCACCAGAAAGAATAACCAGGTCACTGCCACAAGGGAGCAGTTCCAACTGCTGTGGCGTTCCCACAGCTCTGCAACGGGTACCTGAGAGCAGTCGCTGGGATTAAGTACCTCAGGCCACAATTATCTGACCCTTATAAGAATGTCTCAGCTAGTGCTAATCATGCCTTCAGTTCTTAAAACCTGTGGCACAGGCCCACCAGGATAACAACAAAGCAACAATTCATTAGACACCAGATACTCAACTTTGAAGTGAAGCTCAACGTGACCCCGATCTGAGAAGACAGCGGAAACAAAAGACGTGGCAGCATGATGAGCCTTGTGCTATCTGGAGACACCCAGCTACCTCTTGAAATTCTACTGACTCCCCTGATTGTGAAATTATTGATCATCACAAGTGATTACCACAGCATCTGTGACCCTGGAAACTAGAGCAGCCAGATGAAGGAAACGCTCAGGGAAGGATCACAATGGAATTTGTGGGTTGTTTTTTTTTCTATGATCATTAATGTTTCTACTGCACTTTTCTAAACCAAAATCTGCCATGAAGCAGTTTCAGCTACAAGCACAGAACAAGTTACAGGTTAAGTTGTTGATAAACACTCTACAAGAGCCAAACACAGACGCTGATTTCCCATTTACCAGAGCTGTCTCCTGCCCTCAACAAAGCAAAACCAATCGTGGACTCTGTGAATCTGTGATTATTATCATGGACAGCCCTGGAACTGGTGACAGGGATGTTAAGAAAATCTTTTTGGATGAAATAATCATTGGGCAGACAGAATACATTAAATTAAATCTTGCACCCAAAGTGTTGTGATCCATGGCTCAGTGGCTCATGGCGAGGCGTGATGAGTGCTGTTCCTCAAGAGTCGGTACTCACACTAGTGCTATTCCACATCTTTGTCAGCAACATGGACAGTAGAATTGAGTGCTCCTTCAGTCAGTTTGCTGATGACCAAACTGTGTGGTGATGTCAACACACTGGAGGGAAGGGAAACTGTCCAGAAGGACCCTGCCAGGCTCTAGAGATGGGCTGTGCAAACTGCATGAAGTTCAACAAGGGCCAGTGCAAGGTTCTGCACCTGGGTCAACGAAATCCCATGCACAAAAACAGATTGGGAGGAGAAAGGATTGAGCACAGCCCTGAGGAGAAGGACTAGGGAGTGGTGGTGGAGCAGAAGTTGAACAGAAGCCATCAGTGTCCACTTGCAACTCAGAAAGCAAACTGTGTCCTAGGCTGCACCAAAAGAAGCAGTGACAGTCAGTCAAGGGAGGTGATTCTTCGCCTCTAGTCTGCACTTGTGAGTACCCTTCATCTGGAGTACTGGGTCCAGTTATGGAGTCCCCAACATCAGAGGAATATAAAGCTGCTGGAACACATCCAGAGGAGAGCAACTCAAATGATTAGCGGGCTGGAGCACCTCCCCTTTGAGGACAGGCTGGGCAGGCTAGGGTTATTCAGCCTGGAGAAGAGGAGACTTATAGTAGCTTTCCAATCTCTGAAGGGGGCTGCAAAAAAGCTGTGGTAGGGCTTTTTGCATGGGTGTGCAGCAAGAGATACTGGAACATGTGGTGAGCTACTGGAACAGGTCGCCCAAGGAAGTTGTGGCAGCCCCATCCCTGGAAGTGTTGAAGGCCGGGTTGGATGGGGCTCTGAGTAACCTGATCTAGTGAAGGTATCTCTGCGTATGCTAGGGACATGATGATCTAGAATGATGAATTAGATGATCTTTAAGGTCCTTTCCAACCCCAGCCACTCTATGATTCTATGATTTAAATACTTAACAACTGACTTAAAGTAACTGATCCACAAGCAAATATTGCAACCAGTTTAGCATGTGAGCAACTGCTTGATATTTAGTGTGACTATTAAATATCTAAAAAGCCATATTCCAAAATACCTAAGATAATTCCCAGTACATTTAGAAGCAAGCTCCACACTATAAAATTCAAATTTAAAAGTGGAGTTGTGAAACCAGTAGCTTATCAGTGGGATATGTCATTTGTTACAGATAACAGATAAAACTCAAGAAATCAGGAAGTTAAAGCATTCTTTATCCTTTTGAAACAAAACATCTACTTAAGCTTAAGAATGTGCTAAGTAATATACAGATACATCACAGAATCTCTGACAGTCAATAAATACTGAAGACTTGGACTAGACGACCTTTTGTGGTCCCTTCCAATCCCTAATGTTCTGTGATTCTGTGAAGACAGAGATGGACTTGGAAGCTGCAGTTGAATTGGCATCAGTGTACTAACAAAAATTCCAAACACTAGCTAGAGACAGAGGTGGAGAGTTTGTGTATTTACATCACCAAATACATGTAACTATGTAATAATAAGCAAAAACTTATACACAGGAACACATTTAAAAGGTGGAGTTGCATGCTTTGTACCTTTAGAATAAGCTATGGAAATAAAGGAATGGTTTAAAACCTAAACAAGGACTCATCCTGCAAATTGCTAGTTGTATTTCAGTCTAATGGCATCTGTGGAAATCAAGAGAAACCCATTAGCTCCCACTTCTGCAAACATTTACGTACAGTGAAACTCAGTGGGTAAAAGAAACCCAACCCACAAATCAAATTGCTTCCCAGAAAGTACAAGGTAAAACACCACTCCTACATCAGGCTAATAGTTCTATTAGTTAGACCAAGTCACATAGGAACACATCCAGGCGGGTCTTAAACATCTCTAGGCCTTTGAAAAGCAGCATAATTTTAGCCTTCTGTCCTTTATCTTCAGGTACCCACAAACTCCCTTACGAGGAAAGGCTGAAGGAGCTGGGTCTCTTTAGCTTTGAGAAAGGGGACTGAGGAGTGACTCATTCATGTCTATAACTACGTGAAGGGTGGGGGTCAGGAGCATGGAGCCAGGCTCTGCTCAGTGGCATCCAATGACAAGGGGCAATGGGTGTGAGCTGGGACACAGAAGGTTCCACATGAATATGAGAAGGAGCTTCTTCCCAGTGAGGGTGACAGAGCACTGGAATGGGCTGCCCAGGGGGGTTGTGGAGTCTCCTTCTCTGGAGATGTTGAAAACCCGCCTGGATGTGTTTCTAGGAGACTTGGTGTAGGTGATCCTGCTGTGGCAGGGGGATTGGACTGGATGATCTTTCGAGGTCCTTTCCAACCCCTAATGCACTGTGATACTGCCATCTTTGTCACCCCCCTATTAAGCTTACTTCTATAGGGAATTGTTCATGTAAATCTTAACATTCTTAACTACAAGCTACATCAACAATTTTAAAAGGTTTAAAACAAAGCTTAATATTCTCTGTAGTGACTACTGGAAACTTTCTTGTTTGATCAGAACACAAGTTTTTCCTTTAGATGAATGAATATACAGTCAACATTTCCACTTTGTGAAGCTACTGTCACATCACAGGTTAAAAATATCAGCAAAGCATCATTTTTAATGGAAATAAAGCATCTAATAGGAACACACCAGTCTCAGGTACTCAGAACTTCTCAGAGTCTTGAAGTTTTGAATGAAAAATACTACTCTAATGTTCTTGTTTATAGAACATCCACCTCGTACTGACCCTTAGACACTCATTTCAAATCCCATCAGAAGAAAGCTAGAGGAAAAGTATGCTATTAACTAATTAGCTTCAACAGGCAAGGGATCAGGCAGGTTTCTTCTCTATTGTGCTCTGGTCTTTTACCCCTATTTTCTGTTCTCAAGTTGACTGATGCTGCTTTGAGACACATAACCACCTCTGCGGGAGAGAAAACTCACACCTGCACTGAATTTGTTCATAGAGCTTTCTTCCTTTAATCCAAGTCACAACCGTCACTACAAAAGCAGAAATAGTTGTCATTTCTATTCCCACCCATTCCTCTCTGCTCCGGGAGCATCTAGTGCAGCAAGTTCAACGAGCAAAATATCAGCCCATTTGCTTTCTATTAACCCAATAAAGTCATTTACAACTCATTTTTGAAAGAGTTCTGTTTACATACACAGCAACTGTAGATTCTTCTTAGCAGCGTGTTCTTAGGTTTCGCGCAATGAGAAAACCCTCTTGGTATATATACAGATATTTTAGTATGTAAACTCATTGTGAAATGTGTTTGAAAGCACCAGTGGCATTTATGACTAACACTGAGGTTGTAGTCAATTTGCTACAAGATGGTTAATATTATTAAGCAGGGTTCTGGGTGGCTGTAATTAAACTCTCACTATATTTTACATTACTCAAGCTTGTGATTGTATTATGAAAGCTTCATGTAAACTGGAAGCAAGCAGCTTCATTCCACAGAATTATGGCATCACTCGGTAGGTGTTTGCTTCTCAGAGGAGGTCCCATTTTACTTCCAAACCATGGCCCTCTGAACTGGCTAAGTCACCAGTTTAACTTGGGATTTGTCATGACTAATAAGACATCTCAGAATCACAGAACATTAGGGATTGGAAGGGACCTTGAAAGATCATCCAGTCCAATCCCCCTGCCACACCATGACCACCTACACCAAGTCACACAGGAACATGTCCAGGAGGGTTTTAAACATCTCCAGAGAAGGAGACTCCACAACCCTACTGGCAGCCCCTTCCAGTGCTCTGTCACCCTCACTGGGAAGAAGTTCCTTCTCAGATTGATGTGGAACCTCCTATGTTCCAGTTGACACCCATTGCCCCTTGTCCTATCATTAGACGACACTGAGCGGAGCCTGGCTCCATGCTCCTGACCCACTCTTCACATATTTCTAAACATGAATGAGGTCACCCCTCAGTCTCCTCTTCTCCAAGGAGACCCAGCTCCCTCAGCCTTTCCTCATCAGTGAGGCGTTCTACTCCTTTCATCATCTTTGTGGCTGTGCGCTGAATCCTCTCCAGCAGTTCTGTGTCCTGCAGGACTCAATCACTAAGGATTCTTGGGTTCTGTTGTCCACAGCTAGGGAGAACACTGGATAGGATATTTATGGAATAGGATATTTTGAGAGAGACAGAGTTTGTCTATTCTCTCTATATATGGAGCTCAGGAATAGTCTATAAATAATATGGAAAAGGATATATTTAGGGATACATCTTCACTGCTGAAAACTATTTTCTGAAGAAAACAATTAGCACTTAATTTGAGTAACTGCCAGGCAAATCATAAGACTTCTCTGTCTAGTCTTATTCCCAGTCATTTTTAGGAGTTGAGCTTCTCCCCACATCCCATTACAACTAATTTTATTGACGTTCAAGGAACATGGGGTGTGGGGGATGTAACAACGGGCACCAACATACCTGCCAAAACAAATGTATTCCACATATTATGTGAATAAAAGCCCTACAATTGAGAGGCATTAAAGCCGTGATGCCATCCATGTACTGTCTGGGTAACAAGACAGCAGATGTTTTTACAGCATCTCCATCGCTTTCTCTCCAACCTTACTTTTTGGTAGCCCATGAAATTATTGCCGTGTAGAAAGATTTAACTTTCAAATTGTATTTGGCTCTTTACTTGTTTTCTTTAATGTATTGGTTTAGTTCAAGAATAGAGAATTCAGGATAAGTAAACTCCCGACGCTTTTTCATACCCCATGTAGAACACTGCAACCAACTTTTTCTCATTCTAGCATAAATTGTAATGGCTTTAGAGTGGCTTATTTGGAAGGTCCTTAACTTGAATAATTAATCTGCCCAATTTATACTCTGGTTTTGACATTTTGCAAGCCTTAGATAAGGGCTTTCTGTTAATAGAAGGCACACTTTGATTTCCTTAAGCTCACTTAACTTTGATTTTGCTTAAGTTCACTTAATTATCCTATACTACAGCACTAAGAATTAAGGAGAGTTTTATGACTTCATTTCCTTAAGTGGTATCAGAACTTCACCAAAAGTTTGGCACACACAGGAGGAGTTAATTTAAAATGCAAATGTAAAACATATCTGAAGTATAAAGCACAAAACATCGATCACTATAGACTATACACTAAAATCCAGCTCTTCAGATGATTTAAGAGCGCAGCAAAGAATTTCTTTGCTAGGAGCTCACAACCTATACAGCTCCTTAAAAGAAGTTGTGATCTTATGGTCTGTATTTGGGGAGCTCAATGTCACCTTGAATTTGAACATCCACATAGAGCGGGATCCATTTCCTCAAAAATACAGATGCCTAGTTCCAATTCAGGCAATATAGACTTATCTTGTCAATCCATAAGGGTTCAGAGCTCCTGTAAACCCTTTGATACCCAAAAGCAATCGAAAGACACCAGATCGTTCCTTCAATTTTACAAGTGACTGTACTCCTGGCCCATGACATTAACATGAATGGTAAATATACTCCAGGCAATGAAAGATGACTTTTACTGCTCCTAATTGGGTTTCTGTGTCTTATTCAAGCCAATGGAAATTGAAGTGACAAAGTTTTTACAGCCACCAGACTCCGCTGAGCACAAACGCATCCACATGAGAATTGTCAGTGAGCTTGCAACTGTACCTCATGCCCTTTGACCTCTGAAGTTAAGTGCCTTGATATGGCCCAAGAAAGCAATTTCTACTGGAGCCTATTAAAATGCAAATTGCAGGAGATTAGTCTAATAATTTGCAAGTGGTGAGCTTGAAATAATTTGCTTTTAATCCCCACTTAATTTAAAACCAAATATTTTAATAAACAGACTCTTCAACAACTGATTTCCCCATCAGCATTTTTTTTTCCCCTTTAACACCTGCACTACTTTTCTACAGTGTTGCTTTGATGGTATTTTCCTCTCAATGGAAATTAAAGCCCTGCCAAAGAAGGTACCAAGTATTTTTTTGACCTAATTCTTTTCTCTGTGCATTGACCTACCTTCACACTACTGGAATAAGCCTTACTACGTTCTTTTTAATCTTGATCTTAGCTAAAGGATTTGATTTTGGATTACAGGTTCTTTGCATCTCAGGTGAAGAAGAACACGATGCCAGTGGGCACATTTTCCTCTTTATCCTAGTTAGTGCTACTCAGACCTTTTATGTGCGTTTTAACAGGTATATTCTTGATTCAGCGCCTTTATTGTAACTTGTCAACGAGCTTGGCTCCCCATGGAAACAAACTAACCAACAAGACTAACTTGACATCTTTAACAAAAGCTCTGTCCTTCAAAGACACGGGGGTGAAGGAGCAATTTAATTAAGATAGGAAAAGAAGCTGCCAATCAAATTTTAAAACACCATTCATTAGATGGGCTAATAGATAAAAACAGAGACACAACTTCTGGAATCCAATCTCTTTCACTGCTGCAAGCAATTCCCTCACTGAGCACACACTGCTAAAAGGATTGACATAATATATTTTGGGGGAGGGAAGGGTTAGAAATGTTGACTTATTCCAGTGAATCACTCTGCCATACTGTTCGGGTTCCCCTTGGGCAAACACCTGTTTACAAATGGGGAGGTATCATTAAAAGTCACTTCACCTCCTTTTATGCTCCGTGCCAAATTCAGCGCAACTCGCTTGGGTTATGCCAGACCAGCATTCCATTCCCATGTTTCTGGACAATTGCAACTCTCAGTTTGACTACTTATCTAAGGTGCTTAAATCAGGGAAAGCAATGGCTTTTGGATCTCCCACCCAAGGAAATGGTGACATTACCTTGGTTAGTACAAACACAGCCTTGAATCCTATAGATGAATGGAAACAAAATCAGCTCAAAGCATGCGGCACTTCTCACTTATTCACTGATGGCATTCTACAAACGTACAGAGGAATCTTTCTTAAACACCAAAAGCTAACCAAGTGGGTACAGTGGAGAAAAGATTTGACTCGCACAATTATTACTCAGAGGACTGAGAAAAGCCTTGTCATCAAGAGCGTTCGTGCCAAATTTCATTATGCAAATTTTGGGCAGAGATTTAGACTTGGTAGGTTTTGCTGAAAATTAAACAACTCTAAGAGACAAAGTCAAATGATAACACAACATTCCCTCAAACAACATCACTAAAGGTCACGCATGCAACATCAGAAACCTAAACCAGGCTGCTTAAGTATCGTAAATCGGTGTTTGAATGTAGCAAATCTCTTTTGATATTTTCAGAGGATACAAATACACTAAACAGCTGGAAGTTCGTTGTCATTTTAGGTACCTAAATCAGGTACACGAATCTACAACAAAGTGTACTGGGCAGCGTAAAGACTGGTACTTTAAATAAGTTTTAAAAATCACTCATCTGACATTTATTTTCTCATTTTTATTAGGGCCATCAGTCATTTCTTCTTTTGATTGTGCTGCAGAATTGTAGATGAACAGTGGTTAGAAATAACACTATAAAAATTGATGGAGCATTATAAATAAGCAAAGCACTAGTTTAGTTGTAGTGGAACACATCCTGGTTCTAGGCAGATGTTGGCTGTCTGCTAGCACACAGTAAATGCATTCCATATGAGACTAAATGGGGTCAAATTCCTGCATCACTTGCTCCAGTATCAGAGAGCTGGAGCCTCTCTTTAAAGGATCTGCTACATGCCCACCTACAGCATAGTATAAAACATACATACTTAAGACACCAAGGCACAGCACTACATCATGAAGGCCTACCAAAGAGCAGGATTAAGCTTTCAAATAATCCTTTACAAATTGAAAGTTTAGTAAGTTTGCTATGCAACAGACAAAGATTAAGTATTCTCTTTATGAAAATCATAGAACAATAGAATTGTTCCGA
Source organism: Phoeniculus purpureus (assembly GCA_028565055.1). NCBI lineage: Eukaryota > Metazoa > Chordata > Aves > Bucerotiformes > Phoeniculidae > Phoeniculus > Phoeniculus purpureus. Next base: position 29,520,084 of record JAOXOE010000506.1, read on the forward strand.
TTGGAAAAGACATTCAAGATGAGAGTCCAACCATTAACTCAGCTGTACCAAGAATTATTCAGGTTGGAGAATCACAGAATCACTCTGATTGGAAAAGACCCCTGGGATCATCGAGTCCAACAATCTACCCCAACTTACAAGTTAACCCCTAAACCACATCCCTCAACACCTCATCCAAACGATCTTTAAACACATCCAGGGATGGCAACTCTACCACCTCCCTGGGAAGCCCATTCCAGTGCCTGACCACCCTTTCTGTGGAAAAATTCTTTCTAATATCAAATCTAAACCTGTTGTAACTTGAACCTCTTTCTTCTTGTTCTATCACTAATTGCTTGTGAGAAGAGACCAGCACCAGCCTCTCCACAACATCCTTTCAGGCAGTTGTAGAGAGTGATGAGGTCTCCTCTTCTTGACATTCAAGACCAGAGTCCAACCAGTAACGCAACTGTACCAAGCCCACTGCTAAACCCTGTCCCCTAACTTTCAGAAAATATTTAACTGTATAATATAGGGGATGATACATCCAGGGTTAATGCAGCAGATCTGCAGAGAAGGATCTCAGCATTACAGCAAATGAAAATCTAAAAATAATTCAACAGTATTCTACTACTACGAAGAAAAATCCAGCAGCAGGGCGGTGCGACATATAATCAATTACCATGTGCATGTGTACACAAAACACAAAATGGAAAGCATTGTCCTCTTATAACACAAATAAGTTCACCATGAAAGCATTAAACATTAAAATGAGAGACTGTTGACTAACAGTAATCACTTCCACACCCTCCATATGTAGTTTTTCCCTCCAGATTTATTTTCTGCTATCTACAGCTAATTTTTTATGCTGTTCAGTAGGCAAAAGTTGCTTGCAAAATGGTAGAACACATGTTTGAATTTGAGATTAATATGCAAGGTGGGGTATGACCAAATGCTTTACTTGTACAGCTTAACAGCAGCATATTGCAATAGCCACAAGATCACAGAATAATTCCAGTTGGAAAAGACCGCTGGGATCGAGTCAAATCATCTACCTTACCTTACAAGCTCATTCCTAAACCATACCACTCAACATCTTATCCAAACGATCTTTAAACACATCCAGGGATGGTGACTCAACCACCTGGGAAGCCCATTCCAGTGCCTGACCATGATGCTAATAATTGTCCTTCCAAATAATCATGCTAAATATTCCTGAAATAGCATTGCTCAAAAGGATTTAAAACACAACGTTTACTGTTTGCTAGTAACTAGCACAAATACTTATTAATGTTTATAAATATGGAAAGGGTGGGTGTCAGGAAGATGGAGCCAGGCTCCGCTCAGTGGTATCTAATGATTGGACAAGGGACAATGGGTGTCAGCTGGAACATAGGAGGTTCCACAAAAATATGAGAAGGAACTTCTTCACGGTGAGGGTGACATAGCCCTGCAATGGGCTGCCCAGGGGAGTTGTGGAGTCTCCTTCTCTGGAGACATTTAAAACCCGCTTGGACATGTTCCTGTGTGACTTAATCTAGGTGATCTTGCTCTTGCAGGGCGATTGGACTAGATGATCTTTTGAGATCCCTTCAAATCTCCAACATTCTAAGATTCTGTAATATGCCCATTTTTTCTTTTTCCTATAACCCAGCACATCCAAAATACCTACAACTTTTCCCACCAAAACCCAGTATTTGTTTAAATGCAATTTCACACAGCATTTAAAAGCTCGAGAATGCAATTATATAAGATCTGTACATCTGAGCACAAAAATTCTGTAAGCAATTTGCCACATTATAGATTTGAAAGGTAGCACTTAGTACCTTAGAGTACTGCAAAAGCAGTAAGGGGACTGGTTCTCTGGTGTGGATGAGCTTTGTTTGTCTGGGGCATTAACAGAAGTTTAACAGAAGTGCCCAAAGCCACTTCTATTTAGTTGGTCTTGGTCACAGATTGTCACTAGTTGCACAGTTCCTATCTTGTCGCAGGGCAACTCAAGCATGACCATACACAGGGATCTCATGAGTAACTGATATTTCTGTATCACAGAATCACTCTGCTTGGAAAAGATCACTGGGATCATCAAGTCTAACCATCTACTCTAACTTACAAGTTCACCCATAGAAAGATCAAAAAACCCCACCCCTAAACCTAAGAGGATAAATACATAAGGCACAAGATTCTCTAACCACTCCATGAACAGATCAAGTCAGCCAGTCAGCCTTAGCTCAGATATTTGAGAGGTATTTTTAGCACTGTACAACCCAGTAAACGTAGGCACAGCATTTTGACTTCAGAATTGCAGAGTGGCCAGAATTAATTAACAACTGTCTATCATAAATTTGTAGATACACTCTAGCAATAGCAGAATTCCCCTAAGATCATTTTTGATATTGAGATAGTATTGTTGCACAGCCATGAAACTTGCCCAATAGATATAATGTTGAAAAGTAAGAGATATGCAATTGCAATCTTAATTTTAGCTCATGTCAACATTATTACCAGACAAAGAAAGTGGCTTAGTGCTGAAAAGCAAGTGCTTCAGATCTGGGCTCAACTGCCTGCCATCAGTTCCTCATGTGCTAAAATTTCACACCTCGGTCTCAAACGGCAGATCAAAACTAAATAACCAAAAACCGAACTCTGTTCCACCATATCTCTGCCAATTTATACAACTTATTAGATCTAAACAAAAGAAAAGACAATACTCAACTTGGATGATGCACAGCTGTGTCTCCATCTGGCCACAGAGACACAGTCATCCCACCTGTTTCATTACAGACACTTAATTCATGTGTAAAACACCTGAAATGTTCTAGAAGTCAATCTGGATTTATGCTGCCGGAGCTATAGTGCAGTCATCTTTATAACCTTATACGCACACGAGTATATATAAATGTGTATTGTTACACTGCATATACTACGCACTATAGAAAATGGAAAACACACCCACACTCCATCTAGATCAAGTAAATTTGAAGATGTTACGCATTTCCCACACACTTCGACACAACTGTCATGAAATTAAGTCAGAAATTAATACAATCTTTCTCTTTCTCATGCTCCTGTGTAGCAGGACTCCACGTCTGCACTGAACAGAGCTGCTCTGGCACTACAGTTCTGAGTTTTTGGAGGTGAACCGTAGCGTAACGCAACTAATATGCATCAAGCGCACTCTCTCAGGACTCGTATTCTGCTGCCAGAACAAGGGAGGCCACTTACTCAGCTGACCTCCCATCCTGAGAGGTATTCAGACTCCTCCTCAAACTACCAACTCTTCACCTGGCACAACTCCAGTGCTCCACTCGTTTCATAAATGTGCTTTCAGAGCCAAGACATCTGTGGGCTTCAGCGACATGCGAGTTATAAAAGGAGTGTTTATATCCAGCTTCAGAATAATGTGAAAGTTTAGCAGCCACAAGACAGCTTTATACAGTGACTGGATGTTACTTAAAGGCTTCATTGTACCGGCAGTGACAGCACTCAGCAAAATAACTAGGACTCTATAAATTAATTACGCTTTCTTCCAATAATTACTCAACTCCCTTGGGTTTATAAATAAGATGGCCTGAGCATCAGAAAACATGGCAGAGGGCCCAAAGCCTGATACAGTATTTATCCCTACTGACCAGTACTTCCCATTATCATTGTTCAGTGCAGGAAGCAAGAAGGAAAGCTTTGAATCACACCAAAAGCAGCGCTGCAGCTGCTGAGCTCACAAACTCCCGCGGGTGCTCTGTCCCACGGGCCGGTTCTCTGAAGGGGTAACCTGGCAGCACCAAACTCAGTGGCGGCCTTGGGCCTTGGTGGATTAATGGTATAGGAGGTCTTTTCCAATAAAAATAACCGTATGATTCATGCTCAAGAATCCTATTCCTGATATGGCATTTAAAGCCTTCACGTGCGTTCCCTCACCATCCCGTTTTCCTACACGTACCATTCGCTTGGGTGAGCTCTAACTAGCAAACACCATGCACGTTCAACTATTTTCCCAGTGGTTTGAAGGGAATGAAAAAACAGCATTTTCAAATATCCGTCTGGCTCTTTCAGACAATAACAGTCCATACTGCTGGACTACGAGAATTAATGACTTGTCTTCCGAACAGAGCTGGACACACAGGAAGAAACTTATAAAACGTATTATTGCAGTGTTTTGAGAAAGCCTCTGCTATGAGCTGAGAGCGTAAGAATGTTTTATCATCATTCATCATCGTCTCACTCTGGGTGGAAAAGTCACAACTGCTAACAGAGATACCTAGATAGAGACCATATTGGAGAAGGAATGCATGAGTAAGGGTGGAAGAAAACATCTGAAAAAACACACTGTTTGTACCTAATCTTCCATGGAAAATGTTCCAATGCTCCCATAAGAACCATGCAAACTCTACTTGTGACTTCCACCTAATGCTCCTGCTCCCACTTACTAGAAAGTCCCATTTTTAAATGCTTAAATATGTCATTTATTGCACCTTTAAATAAGTGTTTGCCTTTAAATCACTGAAGAATAGAGTGGTGTCAGGACCCAAGTAATTTGATGGAATAATCTACATAATCTTTGCTGACCGTAAGTTATTTTATATTTCAGTAATATCTTTTCATACTTTTGCTTTTCCTTTAAAGCTTTTCAGGCCAGACTCACTCTTATTTTAAGTAATAAGAAAACCAGAAGCAAGGAGTTCCAGACTGTAAAGGTTTATCAATGCTCAGAAAAGACAGAAAGCACATTCCCCTTCTCCCCTTCACCTTACAGATTCCCACTGCTGCTTGCATCTTCCCATGACTTTCTATACACATACCCCAAATTCCCTGCCTGGTGGCTTTCACGGTCCCCTGCTTAAATGTCCTTTTACTGCAAACACTCCCTTGTACTCCAGCTTTAATATGTCCCACACATCACACTTTCTCTCATTAACCATTCACACTTTCATGGAGAAATATCAGATGGGATAAAGCTGACACAATATAAAGCAAGATTCCACAGATGGGGATTTCGTCTGGCAGCGTGTTTAAAATTTATTATTTTTATTATAATACTTAGGAAAGTTTATCAGCAAATGCTGCCAAATCAATAGACTTTTCCAGGTCTATTCTATCAGCTATGAGCTGAGAGTGTAATGGAGAAAGTGGATAAATGGATAAAAATTCAGTAGGTCTCAGGGTTTTTTTCCTCAATTCATTTTCAGGTAAGAAGTTAAAACTCTCTTTTCCACAAATAATGAAAAAAACATACCCCTATCTTAAATTTACAAATCAGCTCCACCTTAATTGAAAGCCTGGAACTGGCTCCTTGAAACCTTTCATGTATTTTCTAGATCTGTCCAGTGCTAAGGCGAGCGCAAATAAATTTGGAATTCTTCAGGAATACAATATTTAAATGTAGTACACAAAGCTGCTTCTGTGGAGCTGGGGTCAATACTCAATACACTGTATTTTCTGAGACAGCTCCACCACCTCCTTTACATAAAGCCTTGCTTGTAGATGGGGGGAAAGAGAAAAAACTGCATTTTCCTGTCAAAGAGCTCATCTGCTAGCGCTGCAGTGAATATGACATTTTTAACTGCAAGATAAATGTAGTGTGAACTGAACACAGGTATCTATGATCCTCCCGGCTCTCGCTGCAGTTGTGTTATGAATATTTAAATAAACATCTGGATTCCCTTTGGAATTTTGCTGGGAAGGGAATGTTGTGTTGAGAACACTAGGTTGGGAACAAGGATTCAGACTTCTTTGAAACCGTGTAACAAGCGATTTCTTGCATCTCTAACATACAGAAATGTACCCATCCAACAACTTAAAAAACATAATTGTTGGAAAAGTGCAGAATCAAGTATTTTAATGCCACAGAATAGTCAGCAATTTAAAATCTCAATGCAATCACACAGTATTCAAACTTGTCAGCAACATTTTCAAAACAATTCCTTTTGAAAGTCATTAAATTTGTGAGCTTCGCACATTTTGAAGCAGTCATGCACTTGAGAATGGAGACTACAAAATCATGTAAAGAACAAAAAGAGAAAATTCAGAAAACAGTCATTCCAGTGAAAAAATTCCTTTATCTTAACTGGAAAATGTTACCTTTACCATTTTCTCCCTTAGCCTTAGGAAATACAAACCAACGGATGCGCTTAGAGATGTGGATATTAGTGAACTTGGTAGAGAAGGGCTACTGGTTGGACTTGATCTTTAGAGTCTTTTCCAACATGAATGATTCTATGATACAACATGAGCAAGACATGTTCACATGAGCTCCATATAGGAAATGCTTGAACAAAACATTCACAGAACATTAGGGATTGGAAGAGACCTTGAAAGATCAGCTAGTCCAATCACCCTGACACAGCAGGATCACCTAGACCAAGTCACACAGGAACATATCCAGGTGGGTTTTAAATGTCTCCAGAGAAGGAGACTCCACAACCCCCCTGGGCAGCCCCTTCCAGTGCTCTGTCACCCTCACTGGGAAGAAGTTCCTTCTCAGAAAGAAGTAGAATGAACATCTCGACTTACGGGTGTTAAGACCTTTGAATTACAATAAAATGGTAGAAGAAAATACAGTGAAAATATTCCAATTCAGGCCTGACATATTTTCATGGCTATTCTTTCCAGACTACAACCTGTGCAGTGAAACCACAGAAACGTAAAACATTAAGTATGCTTTCAACAGAACAATAACACTGAGCTAGAACACAGCGACATCCAACACAGCAGTAGCAACAGGTTTAAAAGCAGTGAGTGGGACACCTTAGTTCTACTCCTCTAGCAGTGTTCTACTAATTCCTCCCAATTTATTAATAAACCTCACAAATATTTATTTTGTACCTCTGAGTGCAGGACCAATTGCCACATTGGAAAAATGACGCTTCTGTTTAACCAAACATCTCTCCATTGTCTTCCTCCCACTACTTAAACATCTTACAAGCTCGACATTTTTGCAGATACGAAGAATTTCGCTGTCTTATCGTCAAGGGTTTATGACTTCACCACTAGAATCCACCAACGGTTTAAACGGATGAGGAAACAGGAGTTACACATCAATCTTAAGCTACATTTAAAGGAATGGTCAGCACATCCCATAAGCAAAACTAAGTAATATTTTAAATATAGAAACTTGATTGAGAAGATTAATTTCACAGATTAAGCTACCGATCTATTATTTTTCCTAACGTTACAAACAGCTGTAAGCGTCTGATGCCAGTATCATTCACCTGAAGGATGTAAGAATCAAAATCTAGCAAGGGAACCAAAATCACAGAATCACTGAGGCTGGAAAAGCCGTCTGAGCACATCCAGCCCAGCCTAGGATCTAACACCACTGCATCGGCCAGATCAGGGCACTACGGGCCACAGCCAGGCTGTCCTTCAACACTTCCAGGGATGGTGACTCCACCACTGCCCTGGACAGTCCATTCCAGGGTCTGATCCCCCTTTCCATGAGGAAGGGCTTCCTCACATCCAACCTAACCTTTCCCAGGCATCTTCAGGCTCTGCCCTCTTGTCCTGGCACTGGTTGTCTGGGAGAAGAGCCTGACCCCCACCTGACTACAACCTCCCTTCAGGGAGTTACAGAGAGGGAGAAGATCCCCCCTGAGTCTTCTCTTCTCCACGCTAAACACCCCCAGCTCCCTCAGCCTCTCCTCACCAGCCTTGCTGAACCTCTGGAACCCCTTCATTAGTACCTTAATCTCTGAGGTGAGGGGCCCAGAACTGTCCCTAGTACTTGAGTTGATGCCTCACCAGTGCCCAGTACAGGAGAAGGATTACATGCCTGGTAGAAATGACTATTAAAACATAAAACACACCAAAATTTCCCTGTCAAACCATTTGTTCCTGTTGCTGGATTTCTACCGCCTCTTTAAACTATTGCTGAGAGGGTTGGGGTTTGTTTCAAAAGGAATCACAAAATCAAGTATCTCAAAGACTATTACCAACTCAAACAAAATCAGAGCAATAAAATGGCACCGAAGAAGAAAACTTCAAACATCATAAAGGAACACCGTTTGCAAAACACACAGGACAATGTTTTAATAGGAAAACATTGTTGAAAGTCTGAAAAGAGAAAGGAAGGTAGATTGAGAATTTCCTGAGACAACAAAAATCCTTCATTTTACTTAGTGTAATGAAGGAAACAAGTCTTCTTGTTAAACTACCATTTGAAAACAGCATTTTTCTGCTGACCCTGTGTTTTTAGCACAGGTGTGTTAGTACCATTTACAGACTAAAATGTAGAAACTTAAGATTGTAAAAACAATGACAGTAAAGCTGGAGGTAAAATACCACATCAAATACTGTAGGACTCATTTTCCTCATGGGCTGCACATGATCAAGAGAGGAAAGGAATACTTCCTGGAGGAGTTTCACTAAGTTTTGGATTGTTTGGTTGGAGTTTCTCCCCTGGTTTTCACAAGCAAAGTTCATTCTATACTGTTTTAATTAAGTTTATGATAAACCCTTTAAAAATTGTTCCAGTTGTCTGGCACTACCTGTGTGGATGCTGCAATTAAAGAAAACAGGATTTTTTAAGCACTCAGTGTGCTCAACATGCTTCTGGAAAACTGACACAAGCAAGTCCCAGTCTATTCTGTAAAAACTACCATAACAACTCAGGAGTGCCTGAATACATACAGCTCTCACTGAACACAGTAACTCACCTAGACGTTATAGAATAAAATCTACTCAGCCGACAACACTGTACTACAATGAAGATACACTAGTAGTGGCGTCAGTAAGTGAGTTTTCTCTGAAAGCTCAGTGCTTTATTGACATAAGTTCCAGCAAGCACATTTCCTTGTCAGAGAAACAAAGAAAACTTGCCTACGGACAAGACAAGCTTGTTTGGGAACATGCAGAGTCTGTAAAGAACGCTAACCTGCTTATTCCCCAAAAGGGTGAGCAAATCTTAGCCCCAACCCCATTAAAGACCAAAGTAGAAGCATCTTACAGCCTGTACTGCAGGTGCTTAGAACTTCTAGAAAACAATATGGACGTGTTCCTGTCTGACTTGGTGTAGGTGATCCTGCTGTGGCAGGGGGATTGGACTAGATGATCTTTCGAGGTCCCTTCCAATCTCTGATGATTCTATGATTCCTGGAGAATAAGCACACTCTTAAAGCCAAAATCACTCACCCTTCCTCACCATCATTAGCTTTTAAACTTTTCCCTTGGAGCACTCTTGCTGGGTTTACTCTTTAGCTTGTACCTCAAGATGTCTCACTTGTTCTACATTAGTTATCAGTTAAAATCTTGAGACTCTCTGCCACTGTTCATTTCCTTCTGCAGAACCATGGGAATCCACTTGGCTTATGTTCGTTCAAGATTCCCACTCCTCAGGCAGTCCTCTCAAGTTTGCTCAGGCTTTTCCTGTCTTCAAGATAAAAATCCAAAGAAATATGGTTTCACAGACACCGGCCACTTCTCCTTCCTGACACACCCATCTTAACACATGGGATTTTTCTTCAAGTATTCACATCAGAAAGAGATTATTTCATTGTTTACACAGCTGCTTTAAAAAAGGAAGACATGTGAAAGAAGAAGAATTCAAGCTTTTAGTTTTATTTCCTTGTAATTCCATAACCTAAGTATTTGAGAACTAAGATTTATTTTTTAAAAATCAATCTTCATTTATATGTCTAGAGATCTCAATTTTTTATGGCCTGGATTCTCAGAACAGTGAATGGCAAAGTCATTTTTTTTTGAGAGAGAAGAAACCTTAAATATTTACCTAAGTAGACGGGGCCCAAGTCATTCACTTATGGAACAGATTTGATGGGACATGGATCCAAGCCTACTGCACATGACACATATTCCTGCACCAAATTTTAGGGACTCAAGTATTAAAGATCCAAATGAAGATGTTGCGTGTTGTTCTGCACTACTGAGGGGTGACCTCATTAATGTTTATAAATATGGGAAGGATGGGTGTCAGGAGGATGGAGCCACGCTCTGCTCAGTGACACCCAATGATAGGACGAGGGGCAATGGGTGTGAGCTGGAACAGAGGAGGTTCCACATCAATATGAGAAGGAACTTCTTCCCAGTGAGGGTGAC
>JAOXOE010000506.1:29538678-29559740 GCA_028565055.1 Phoeniculus purpureus
CCATTCCAGTGGCCAATGACTCTCTCAGTGAAGAACTTTCTCCTCACCTCAAGCCTAAATTTCCCCTGGCGCAGCTTTAATACATCACTTCTGTACCAGTCACTTAAAACATGTACCTGAACTCACAGAGTAACCCTTGAATCTTCTACCGCATCCGTTCACTGGTTGCTCGCAGCTGCATAGCTTTTATGCCTCAAATGCTTTCAATGCTCCATAATTACAAGGCTCACACAGAAAACTTTCTAAGACACATGAAATAGTGTTTTCCACCCTTTTGCAAAGATGTTATCATTTTTTTAATTCAAGTTTTGATTACACTACTACACAACACTTCCTCTCCCACCTATGGAGTGCATTTCTCCCAGTGAAAGTGTCTGTCAATGACTCAAGCTTCAGCACAGGTATTTGGTATTTCAGATTATCAGATACGATATTTCTTTCAAAGAAATAAGACTTAGCAGTATTCCTTTCTTTCGGGAACTGTAGCCAACCAGTTCCATTTTCACTCATTCAAATGCACACAGGTTCTTTCAGTCCCTACAGAAAGCCCTCATACATGGTCTAGTGAGCGTGCGCTAAGCTGAAGATATAAGATCTACCCCTACAAAGGAATATTATTTTTTCCCCGTCCAACAGGCATTAGCCAATGAAATGTATATCATGAGTCACACTAATCACTTTCTGCCATTGCCCTCATACACAATGTGCCCACACCCCTGAGGACTGGATCAAACATTTGGGGAACCCTCTGACAAGCTGCATTCACACAACAACTCCAAATTGGGAAGGATACCCAAAGCGGAGTGAAGAAAGAAAAATAAATCACACCTCTGGTCCTTCGGTGACTTAAAAGAAGCAGTGGGTGTTCAAACCTGGCTCTTCTCAGGTTCAAGGGGAGTGATTCAGTAGCCAAGGCTGCATGACACAGCACAGTATAGCTGAAATCCTCCTTTGCAGAAAATGGGACAGGCCAGACCAGACAGCAGCCCAAAAGACTCCACAACTCAGGAGCTTCATGCCTCATCTACACACAAAAGGGCATTTTCTTCCATAATCTCTGTTGTGATGGCCTTTATACACTTCTAACTACCTCCACAAAAAAAAAAACCCTAGTGAAGCCACAAGCAATTTTTCCTATTTGTCCCACAGACTGGCTGACCTGAAGTGAAGATGGAGCATGTAAGAAAAGGAGGCTTGGGGGAGACAGCTTATACTGCCTGCAACTACCTGAAAGGAGGTTGCACACAGGTTGATCTCTTCTTACAAGCAATAAGGGACAGGACAAGAGGAAATGGCCTCAAATTGCACCAGGGAAAGTTTAGGTTTGGACATCAGGGAAAACTTTCTCATCGAGAGGACCGCCCAGGCTGGGAGTTGAATGTCCATCCCTGAACGTGTTTAAAATCTGTGTGCAACTGGAGCATAGGGACAAAGTTTAGCAGTAGGTTCAATACAGCTAGGTTAGTGGTTGGATTCAATGATCTTGAAGGACTTTTCCAACCTAAACGACCCTATGATTCTAAGTAGTTGCTGCCACAGATCAAACTACAGAAGAATCTGCCAGCACTCCTAATACACGCTTCCAAGCACAGCTAACAACTTTCAGACATTTTTTGGAATACATCTCGTAATAAAAAAGGGCTTTGATGACATTCTAAGTATTCCACTGTTAAAGCTAAATAAGTCTTGGAGAAACACGAACATAACACTATTTGAGCACAAGTAAACTAGAGAAGTTTAATTACACGTAATAGCCAATAAGCTACTTTTAGTGGCTATGAAGAAACTACATTTAGCAGGAACAGTCATAAAACAAGAGAAGTTATATTTAACTCTTCCACAGAACAAGCCAAAAGGAGCTAATTTATATATGGGTGTAGCTCTCACTGACATTATCTGGGGAAAATGACTATTACAGAAGCGGGTGTGATATACAGCCTTTGAGTCATGCATGATAAACCCTAATGGGTTTGCTTTGAGGTAAAAGTCCTTTCTAATGAAGTAATGAATCATTCCCAAAACGTTGAGCTCCTGAGGCCATGGTGTGTCAGAAGAACAACTCTGCAGAGAGTACTCAATCATTAATGACCGCTTTTGAGATTTTTATCAGCTGATTAATAAGCAAGGAAATGAGTTAAGGGGCTTGAAAAAATGGACCTTTAATGACACTTCGTGTGTTTTAGTGAATAGGATATAATGAGTTTTATTTGCCACTGACCACAAACCACCAACGATCAAAGTGTTCCACACACTGCAAGTGTTACAATAACGCAAGGAAGCAGTCTTAATGCCCTCAAAAGACTGGAAAACTATGTTTACTTAAGAAACTGTAATGCCTGTACTTATTTCATGTCGCGCGTGTGTAGTAGATGACAGATTAGAAGAGCCTGTCTTCCTAAATCAGCCCATGGATGTGATGTTACAAGAGAAATGGGAAGATATTTAGACGTCTTTAGTTTATTAGGAGCTAGACATGTTTGTGTCAGATACCACAGAAGTAAAATATTGGCACGGTAACGCTAAAAAGGCATTTCAGGAACAATTCTGAAGACTAAAACACAGATACGGTGCAGTATGTGTATGTATACACATCTATGCATGTGGACATGCACACGAAGATATATCCTACTGTCCTATTGTACCTACAAATTAACTACATCCAAGGAGAGCAAAGGCATCTGCCCTTGATATACTCTTCATCTTTGTGCTGAAATATTAGAAGAAATTACTCCATCTAATAGCCTGAAAACACTGAGGATTACAACCTGGAGCATTTCCAGTTGCCTGAAACAAAAAAAACACCACCTTGACTACAGAGAAGTCAGTTCAACCATGTGAGTCTGCAACGAAGTCCCAGAAATCACAGACTCAAAAATCAAATGGGAGTCAGCTGATAGCTGGGGGAAATCTTATTCTGACAGCAGAGAAAAAACAGGAAACAGAGGGAAAGAGGGGAGATTGTGCTACCTTTGAAAAGGCAGTAACGCGATCCAAAACTCTTGCTTAAGAGATGAAAATAAGTTAGAACCTTCTGATTAGGGTGGCTCTGCTTCCTACACAGCTGTATTTTTCATCCTGCCCAACAACTAAATGTACATGTACACTTTAAAACGCCTTTGCATAATTAAGTTATCATTTACTCTAAGTTATTAATATACAGACCTTCAGGGAACATTCAGTATCAGGATAAAGCTGGAAGAGCTGTCACCGGTTTAACTGGACTGTAGGAAACTGAACACCACAGGTATCAGAGTACAGATTGAACCTACAGTGTATGTCTAGACACTAAAAGACAGAGAATACCCAACAGCATGGCAAAAGGTTAGAACAGATCTGTAGAGAAAGGTGAGAATAGTCACAAAAATCCTTCCACATGAGCTGAAAGGAGAAGATGAACCATCTCCAACAGGGAACCACGTGCTTCACAACGTGCTATAGTGGCAAGCATGGAGGGGGTTAGTTTGTCTTAGTGTGTTTAGGCATTCAGGAATTTAGTGGTTTGGGGGTTTTTTTGGAGGGGTGAGTTTGTTGTTTTGGGGTGGTTTTTTTTGCTTTTGTTGCTGTAGGGTATGGTTGGACTCTGTGATCTAGGAGGTCCTTTCCAACCATGATTATTCTGTGATTCTGTTACTACATGAATGCACTGCTGTGAAGAAGGTATGTTAGTGCTTTGCAACTTTCACAAGGTGCAAAGCTCCCAGATGGCACCACACTCATATCTAGCTGGTGGGGAACACAGGAAAAGCAGCTGCGTGACAGCATCCCCAGGCATAAAGGGAAGCCCTTAACCTCTGGGCCAGAAGCTCATATCTTATAAACCATGCTCTCTGGAACAGCAGAGATTTAAATCTCTGTTCTTAAAATTGATCAAAAGGGTTAGAAGAAGGACAAGATATGGTTATCTGCTTGTTTTCATTAGAAATGCAAAAATGTCAGAGAAGAAAACATATGATTGAGAACATGCATTTCAGAACCAATTAGTTATTGCAATCATGACAATGATTTGCACCCAAGACTAATTTTGCCTGATAATGTCAAATACTACAACGTGGACAAATAACTGCCATGTGCTATTTTAACACTTAAAATACTTGACAACGTTTCAACGCTCTTGCTTAATCACAAACCAACATGAAAGAGAAACTAACATGAACGATCAGAAGCACTAGGGTGAAAATTCCTCACAACAGCCTTGTTAAGATGTGCTCAAAGGGATTCTAAGAGAGTTCCTTTAAAGTTCTCTCCAAAATTCAGATTGATTACACATTCTGCTGAAACCTCCAGAAACATAAATATTTAGTGCACTTCCTGAGGTCTCCTAAATTATGGCCAAGGACACAAAAGATTTGCTTTTTCTCCATATATTTAGCTTTTAAAGTTTATTGTATCAAAGCTTTCTTCTCTTTCTTTGGATGCTTTTCTAAAAAAACATTCTGTTAACACTTCAACATGAGCTGAAGGTTCTTTCTGTGTGTATTTTACAGGAAACTTAAATCTGCAGGTCAGATCCTACATGCTGCCATCAGGTGCCCCCCTATTTATTTCCTTAAACAATACTTTAAAGTTGGCTTTAGATTTGACTCTTTAAATATCAGCTTTCAAGCCTAGAACCAATCCTGTCATGTAGTAGGGCTACTCAATGTCTCTCTGAAAACATCATGGGATTGAAGGGCTCTAACAGGATCAAACCAGTTGTAAGAACAGTCAACTATTAAAAAAAACAACCAAACATAAGGACACCTACATACCAACTCGATATGGGGTCATGAAACTACAGGCTGGCCCTAAGTTTTAGCAACCGGCATTAAATCATGACTTCATTACTTAAATCCCATCTCAAAACAATGAAATAGTCCATCTTTGTGACTTTAAAGTCCTTTGCAAAGTTCAGCTGTTTCATCAGAAATCTCTACTGGATGTGTTTAAAAGTTATGTCGATCTGGAGCATAGGGACGTGGTGTAGTGGTAGACTTCATACAGTTGGGTTAATAGTTGGCCTTGATTCTTCAAAGGTTTTTTTCGAACCTAAATGCCTATGATTTGATGAACACTCAATATCCCCACTAATATCCAGGGTTGTGATATTAGTGAGAGACCACTCAGATCACAGACCTCAGGGGAAACAGCTATCCTTACACGTGAACAAAGCCTTCCCAGTCTCACACAACAAGCTCACTACCATGTTTAGAATTAAAATGGATTCTCCTGACAGAACTGACTTTATTCTAAATTAGGAGCTAAATTAGGTGTCTTTACATGGAAGCAATTGTGTTTGTTGATCACTTCTAAAAGTCTAATGGCTAAATGAACAAGATAATACAGGAAAGCTTAAGGGAGAACAGATAAGGGCACTTATAGAATCACCAAATGGTTTGGGTTGGAAAGGATATTAGAGGTCACCTACTTACAATCCCTCTGCCACAGGCAGGGACCACCCTCACTAGACCAGGCTGCCCAGAGTCCCATCCAACCTAGCCTTGACCATTTGCAGGGATGGGGCATCCACAACCTCCCTGGGCAACCTGTTCCCGTGCCTCACCATCCTCATAGTGAGAAATGTCTTCCTAATATCTAATCTAAATATCCCCTCTTTTAGCTTGAAACCATTTCCCCCACTGACTAGAGTCTCTCATAAGAAGTCTCTCTCCAGCTTTCCTGTAGGCCCTCTTTGGGTACTGGAAGGCTGCCATAAGGTCTCCCCACTGCAAAGAAAGCACCTGTAGGCACTGTTTGTTCCTACTACCTGGTAACAGTAACCTAATGAGCATGTCTTGAAATCAGAAAGATTATTTAAATACTTTCCCCCTTGTTTCAAGCAGAGTTTTTAAGTGAAAAATTCCTGTGCACATAAATGGCTTCAAGCTGCAATTCACATGCAGAACTCACAAGATGCAAGACGAGCCAAGATAAATACAAACCATATACCAAAGACAGCAGAAGATACTGAACAACTTCCAGTTGTTTACATAGCAAGATCTGAAAATTATGTTGAAAGCCATTTCATTGCTGCCTACAGCCAAGTATTTCTGTGAGACAGTTTATTCAGTAATAACAGATGACCATGACAGACTAGCTGAATTGGGCAAAAATAAAGAGAATAAACTTGTAGCATCAATTCATTCTAGCAGTTCTGTTTAGAAAAGCATGCTAAGTTCTCTCAAATTTATAAAGTACCTTAAAAAAAAGGAAAGCTAAAGCATAGCACCAATTCAAACCAAAGACTCACTGTTGTTGATGATGTTGTTACAAAGCTCCTATGTCCAAGGTTACCCAACTGCACTGACCATTCATGTCAGACTCGCTCTGTCATTCCAATTCTATTAAGTTCCATTTCCAATGACCACACAAAATCCAAGTGACATGAAGACCCAAATTTCATTAAGTTCCCCTAATTTAGCAGGATGAGAGGGGACAGACACTATTAGCATTTCTACTGAGACACCGTGTAAACTTGTCTAGGAAGGTGGCTACTGCCCATCAACACTTTGGATCTGGCTGGTGCATAAACAAGCAACTGAAAGGTTAAGAGCTGAGAAGTCAGTGTTTGAACGCAGAAGCCACATTAGTGGTTTCACATGGTGGGAATGAAGAAGAACATTGGGAAAGATGAAGTAGTATGCAACAGAGGTCAAGAACAGGACAAATTACATGGAGAAATCCTAGTTTTGCAGTACAATGCAAGTTAGAGGTGATTGCTTTGTCATTATATTTTTTTTGTAAACTCCAACTGTTCAATATTGCATCCCCTTTTGGGCTCTTCAGTTCCAAGAGGACACAGAACTGCTTGAGAGAGTCCAGCGCAGAGACACAAAGATGGACTGGAGCATCTCCCTGATGAGGAAAGGCTGAGGGAGATGGGTCTCTTTAACTGGAAAAGAGGAGACTGAAGGGTCATTAATGTTTATAAATATGGAAAGGGTGAGTGTCAGGAGGACGGAGCCAGGCTCTTCTCAGTATCATCTAATGGTAGAACAACGAGCAGTGCATGTAAGGTGGAACATAAGAGGTTCCACATAAATATGAGAAGGAACTACTTCAGAGTGAGGGTGACAGAGCACTGGAATGGGCTGCCCAGGAGGTTTGTCCAGTCTCCTTCTCTGGAGACATTTAAAACCCACCTGGACATATTCCCATGCAACTTGATCTAGGTAATCCTGCTGTGGCAGGTGGATAGGACTAGACGGTCTTTCGAGGCCGCTTCCAATCCCTAATGTCCTGTGATTCTGTGAATCTTGTCTCAGATTCATGTTTAAGCACATAAAATTGGTCAGGCAATGGTTAGTGGTCTAGGAGAACTTTCAACTTTTCTATTAATTCTTCTGCTTTTCCATAAAGAAACGGCAACAGTCTTAGAATCATAGAATCACCAGGGATTGGAAGGGACCTCGAAAGATCATCTAGTCCAGTCCCCCGCAGAGCAGGATCACCTAGACCAAGTCACACAAGAACACATCCATATTGTTTTCTAGAAGTTCTAAGCACCTACAGCATGGTTCTAGGGTTAAAAACGCTACAACTAGACACAGGCATTATTG
This sequence comes from Phoeniculus purpureus, assembly GCA_028565055.1. NCBI lineage: Eukaryota > Metazoa > Chordata > Aves > Bucerotiformes > Phoeniculidae > Phoeniculus > Phoeniculus purpureus. The sequence goes on from JAOXOE010000506.1 coordinate 29,546,214, forward strand.
CTTAGATACACTCCAATAAAACCTATGTGAAACAAAGTACGAAATTGAGCCATATGATTTTTGACACTTAATTCCAGTTTATACCTGGAATCCCAAATAAGAGCCTGTGGATAATTATAATTCAAGGGCTAGCACCTGCAGCTACTGTCAAACTAAGATTATTTGTTTTAATGTGACAGAAAACACACTGCAGGGATTAAAGATCATTAAAAAACACTTTCAAGCAATAACATGTCTCCAGTAGGTGAACATTTGCTGTTTACAACAGCTCTCATAAAATTTGCTGCCATCTCACTTCATAGTTGAAGTCCTGTAAATTACAAAATATCTGTGCAATCCCAGCTACAGCCTACATGCTTTTAAATTTATCTCATGAAATTCCTTTCTTAGAACAAGAACTGGCAGAAAACCCAAATGCACCGGTTATTTTTTTATCCAGAGATATAAAAATTAACTCATAAGCACAGAGATAATAGACACTGCAAATTGATTTTTCTGTTTTCATAGTTCCTTCCTACAAATCTTTCCTAAACATCGTAACAGTAGTTCCTTTTGCTAATATACAAAGCCACTCTGTATTTAACAGCTTTGATTTCCCTTCCAAAATAGAACACTCAAAAGTCATTATTTGTTAGCAGTCGTTAATACTCAAGTCTACTATTTAGACCTGTAACATTACTTCAGAAGTACAAACACTAAGATTAAACACGACTATAAAAACACGAGACAGCTTTTCATCTTTGCATACATTGATGCCTGTTTATACATTTCTCTGTTATTGTGAAGTTGAAAAATAGGCTGATGTTTCCTTATAGTAAAACCATCAGTAATTTTACTGTAGCAGTAAATACGTCCTGTCTGGTTAATAATGTCCAAAAATTTCATTCATGAAGAGAACTGCCTTTTAAAAGCGAAACAAACGCAGCTTGATTGCCTCCATTTGGGCATCTATAGGTGAGGCACTCATCATAGTAGCACACAAACACAGCCCCTACTTGAAATTCAAAGCTGAAAATTAACATTCTGGGCCCCCCTGTTCAAGAAGGACACAGAACTACCAGAGAGAGTCCAGCACAGAGACACAAAGATGATGAAGGGAGTAGAACACCTCTTGATGAGGAAAGGCTGAGGGAGCTGGGTCTCCTGAACTTGCAGAAAAGGAGACTGAGGATGACCTCATTAATGTTGATAAATATGTGAGGGGTGAGCCAGGGTCTGCTCAGTGTCATCTAATGATAGGACAACGGGCAATGGGTGTGAGCTGGAACATAGGAGGTTCCACATCAATATGAGAAGGAACTTCTTCCCAGTGAGGGTGACAGAGCACTGGAAGGGGCTGCCCAGGGGGCTTGCAGAGTCTCCTTCTCTGGAGACGTTTAAAACCTGCCTGGACATGTTCCTTTGTGACTAGGTGTACCTGCTCTGGCAGGAAGATTGGACTAGATGGATTTTTGAGGTCTCTTACAATCCCTAATGTTCTGTGATACTGTGATTTACAGTCTACTTCACTTGTAAAATTTAAATCAGTGCACCAATTCATAACCAGTATTTTGCTGGTGGGCAAAGAAACCTAAACGACAAAGTTTAAAGGAGGTAACTGTCTCACTTAGGCAATGAAACTTTGAGTTGAATACTGTCATCATCATCATTTGATTTGCCTCATCAGGCTGTTCACACAAAGGTTATGCTTTCTTTTTGTAACTCTTCTGATACAATGAAATATATGAAGTAGTAAGATGTACTTTTGTACCCCTTATGGTTTTGGAGAGATTACAGCCTTATAGCTTCAATTTAGGAAAAAAAATTTCTAAGCTACAACAGTTATTTTGTTAAGACTGTTAAACTCGTGTCCCAGAGACTCTGGGTTAAAAATACTAATAAAATCACATGTTCAGAATCGCTAGAAATTCCTTCCTGTTCTAGATCAAAAGGTTTGGGATAAACTATAAAGCTGTAACAAATATTTCCCTTTAAACTGCTAAATCCAATATAAAAAGTAACAAAACTCTGCCTTGTACATGATTCCTTTCTTCAAAAACAAGGGCAAACAATGCATTTTTTGGATTATTTTGTGAATAAAAATACTAAACCATGAGAGGAGATGCCCAGATAATGGTAATGGAGTTAGGATTATAGAGCCCTGGCAGGGGCTGCTCAGGGGGATTGCGGAGTCTCCTTCTATGGAGACGTTTAAACATATCCGCCTGGATATGTTCCTGTGTGACTTGGTCTAGGTGATCCTGCTCTGGCAGGAGGTTTGGACTAGATGATCTTTCATGGTCCCTTCCAATCCCTAATGTTCTGTGATTCTGTGATTCTTTTCTAACAGCCACAGTATTTACTTGTGGGATTAGTCATATCTACATTATCACAATAATTGCTAAAGATTCTACACTTATCAAAGTTCAATCCTAGCACCATTAAGTGGGACTGCGATTTGCTTAAATTCTATAAGGTATGGATCACTACTCTTCATTGCAAGCTTTCTGCATCAGGAAAACTACTAAAAAACCCAACAACGGTTCTCAAAACATACAATTTTCCAAAAGGAGAAAAACAATGCAGATGACTTGTTTGAACATCTTCCAGAAACACAAACATGTTCACTCCAGTGTCAAAGGCTACATGCTGAAAAGAGTCTTCTGAGTGAGACTGCTGATACTCATCCAGCCTCACTATTCTTTTATTGAAAACACATGTACCGTATTTTGAATGCTTCGCCTATTTGCGTTAGATGTGCTTGTTCAAATAAAGACAGAGGACGATACCGAATTTCAGAAAACAGAGTCTTTTCTAATATAGGAAATGCATCATCGACCAATTTCATTTCACCCACATAGCAAAGAGCCTACTGAATACTAGTACAGCTTGCACTTTCAAAACAACTTATGTAGCAGTGGGGTCTCTACAGTAATTACTATTTTACCACTTTGTTTGCTACTAATAATAACAGGGTTTTGTGGTAAGGATTCTCACAATAGAAAACTCAAAGAGAACCCACCAAAAATCCCCCATGAGTTTGCCTAAAACAAAGTTTACACAAACGTGGGAAAATGTAAGGATTTGTTCTCTGAAAAGAAAGCTTTCTCCTCGTTCTCCTTTTGACTATACTAATTTTAAAAATACTCTTAGAGCAGTAATTGTTAAGAAAAGACTACGTCGAATTTTGGTTTGAATCACAGAACTATGAGCTCATCCAGCCCAGCCCATCATCACATCGGCCAGACCAGGGCACTAAGGGCTGCAGCCAGTCTGTCCTTAAACACCTGTAAGGATGGGGACTTCACCACTGCCCTGGGCAGTCCATTCAAGCGTCTGATCACTCTTTTCATGAGGAAGGGCTTCCTAACCCTCCCCTGGTGCAGCTTCAAGTCCTGCCCTCTTGTCCTGTCACTAGCTGCCTGGGAGAACTATCCTTCAGGTAGTTATAGAGAGTGATACGGGCATACCCAAGTCTCCTCTTCTCCAGGCAACTAGTGAACGACTACAGTAAGCTTCTAAAACATGTATCTACTTCGTGTATCTCCTTTGTCATTTTCTCAGAACACTTCTTTCAATTTAACCACTTCAGAAAAGTCAAGCACATCATAGTTGTATTTAAGTTTGAAACCAATGGCTCTACACAAAGGCAGACTCAAGAGACTCACTTTCACTTGTCTTTAGGGCTCAGTCACGCCATTTCAAAGTTCCTATTCACAGTGAAGACTGAAATGAAGGCAAATGTGACTCAGGTATAATCGTACATGGAAAGGCAGTTTGCTCCAAATCAGAGAAATAGTTATCTTAGAGCAGACAGTAAGGAAAAATGTTTCTACTTAAAACCTTTGGGTTTTAATTGCTAATATACAGCAGCAGTAAACTAAACTTTTTCTTTCCCAGCAAGGAATCTTATTGCAACTCAGCTTCTCTAACAAGGTATGTTAAAAAGTCAAATTAGATCCCCCCAACAGAAAAATAACACACCATGCAGAGTAACTTCGCAGCATTATGAAGCAAGGGCTATTCTGAAGCAACACAGGGCTAAGGCAGGAAAAGGAAGGAAAACAATTTTATTACTTGTGTGCTTCCTGTATGGTGGTGGTTTAGGAATGATTTTTTTTAACAAGCACTGTTCTTCTGCAGCTATCACATTCTGAAACGCTTAGAACACAAATCCCCATAAAGAAGATATGGTGAGCCTCAGACAATTTTGTTGTGAACATTACACTATCCAAACCATTCCACCAGTTTACAGTGCACCATAAAATATTTACACAAGCTATGAACTATAAAATATTTTCACATGAACTATAAAATATTTACACTATCAACATCGGTTAGGAAAGAATGATGTCCTGTCAAGCTGGCGTGACCCAGGAGTAAAGACTTTGTGGTCACAGATTAAATAAAACTATCACAACTCATCTGGAAAGATACAGGGAATATTAAACAAAGTGCTGCTTCCTGGTCTCTTCGAAGGCAAATGTAACCAGGAAAGTAGAGCTTATATGCTTTAGAGTAAGTTTTACCAACAATACAAAGAAAGGTTCAGCTCATAATCAATCTGTACTGACCTCTCTGAATGTTCCTTCTAGCAAGGTGTCCAGATGTTGAAGAGGAGCAGGAGTTTTGTCTTTGAACCGTGTCAGCAACCGCCGCTCGATAGCTCGAAACTGTACAGCCCTTTCAGATAACAGCTCCTGAAACTTTTCAGCTTTCAAACGCAGCTGCAATGTAAGGGTTTTCAAGAATCCAAGTTAAGGGTCACATACATCAAGTACATTCCAAGTGAAAGGGGGCAGTGACAGGAACATTTCAGTGAGTATGTTTTATTCAGATATCGTTATGTCGTTTGATACCAGTTCCATATTTTGCACTCCGTATGAAGCTTACAAACATTGCCAAGAATTAGTATTTACCATTAAAATCAAAACTATCTGACAACAGCCACAATATCCTGCGAAAATGCATAAACAAGTCATCAAGAAGCCTAATAACAGAGTGAAATTTCACCACCAGGACCTCAAGGATTCTTCTTGGCTTGGTGTGCTGTGACACATACAGACGGTGTATTGGATCTGACAGCTATTGCAGTAAAAAGTCAATAGCTTTCAGATGTGACCATTATGCCACACATCCATTTTCAAGTGCCCCAAAAATGAACAGAGAAACTAAGTTTCCTAAATTTGGGAAAAAACCTATTTACAAGAAGCAAGTGAACTATTTTGTTGGCGCATGGTTATAAAGGACAGCTAAGGGAAGCTGAGAGCAAAAGAAATGCTATGCTGCTTTTCTAGAAGTTGGAGGTAAAAAGGGACAAATCAGATAAAACTACACAAATCCTGCCGAAAAAAAACAGTGTGTTGAGACTCTCAGGCACAGAGCCATTAGGATCCCCTTGACAGATCACCTGATACTCTTTATAAACTGTAATACAATGCAATACAGCCTACGTTTAAGGAATCCTACAATACCAGTAACTATAGCTATAAAACAGCTCTTTTGAACTTCAAATTCTTTGAAAGACTAACAGAAAAAAATCTATTCATGAGCTTGATGAAACATACTTGGACCACTCTTCCGTACTTCTCACTCTTCCACAGGGATACGTTACTGGTTTTCCCATCACACATTAAATAGACATTTTTAAATAGCTATTATCTTTATTTACTGGAAAGGAAGCAGGGGAGAAGTTCATCTATACCATACTAAGTAGCTATTTCTACAGGCTAGCTGGATTATTAAAGATTTTTTCATTGTCATCAGCCTGAACAAATAGGAAAAACTAATTATATTTTATATCTGCTCTGGAGAACTTCCTTGAGCCTCCAAAGCTACTTCAAGGGCAGGCAGTTTTGTGAAATCTCAAGGGACGTTTTGTATAGTTACAAGGATGGTTCAGAAAGGAAGAAAAAGCTCATTGCTTCATTATGACAGAAGCATAAAATAGAAGAAAACAAAGGGCAAATTTTAGAAGCAATTTTGCAATTAGCTAATGAAGTACCCATGGTTCTGCGCAGCAGTGAGCAGAAGGGCAAATCCTAGTACCATAGTTTGTATTATTTTCAGATGGCACACTCTGCTAATCACAGGGATTAAGACACTCTGTCTTAAAGCTCAGATCACAACACTTTTTCCAGCAGTATCCTAGATGCAGTTTTCCATTTTCTGAAAGCCAAATGCTTCTGGCAGCTATAGTCATAACCCGGACAATCATCGTGTTAACACACAAGCAATTTTTAAACTAGCAGACGTCAACATGTAACATGTTATGTAACCTACCTCAAAATGTTGATCAATTAGTTCAAAATATTCCTGCAGGGGAATAGAGCCAGAAAAGGTACATGCAAAATCTTTGCACTTCTGCTTCTTGAAATGTTCTTTGAGTCGAAGTGTGAGCTCTTTTGTTACCAGCCAAAGGTCTTCTAAGTGATCACTCTGGATCCTGTATCGTTCTTTGAAAGCAAGAATGAATAGAAGACTAAGTAAACATACGTTTAAACCATAAGCATTGACTATACAACACAGTTTAGGTACCAAATTCAAATTGATAACCTCATCCAAAGTCTATATAGAGATTTCTGAAGAGATCCCAGTTTTAAACAAATACCAAACACGCCCCACCAAGAAATACTTGTATTTTATTGATGTCAGTCAATCCTAAATACTCTTTCATCTCTAAACAGGGAATTTTGGAGCACTAAATCCAAGTATTTATTGCTTTAAAACAAATTGCTTCAGAGTATGGGCCTGTTTATGAAGAACAAAAAGCTATGAAGAATTCCCATAATAAGGAAACAAGAGAATAATTGGATGATATTGAGTCATAAGAACAAACTGTATGCAATTCTCTGCCATAACACAACTTTACTGAGATTTTTTTGAAGGCTGGAGGAAGAATCAGGCTCAATTCATTTTGAACCATGACAGAAGCACAACATGCAAAGCATCAGCCACCAGTGGTAACAAGCCAACTCCAACCCATCTGAAACATCAAATGTCTCCCAAAAATGGTTATTGAATTCTTAGATAACACACTCTAGATAATCTTTTGGCATCTTCACTTCCTAGGATATGTTCTACAAGGGAAAGTATTACTGCAACTAGTAATACTATCAGTTTTGATAGTACTAGGCTTCACTCTGATGCAGCTCATATACCAAGGCAATTTTTATTCATGTGACAGCACCGTAAAAACAGTGTAGAAATTAAAATGTTAATACAAACTGAAGTGAAAAAACCAAATGCTGTTAGCCAGTGTTATCTGTCCCAAATTCAGTTATCACATTTTAGTGAATTTCAATTGTCATGCTAGGGGGATAAGATTTTATATCTGTTGTTTCTAGTCCGCATTTGTGTAATCTCTTTTTGGCTTCCAGGAAAAGACAATTAACTGAATGTTGAGAGAAAAACATTGTGAAAAACCAGAGTGATATTTTAAGTAAATTCGTTTTTAAGATAAGCACTTTAAACAGCACTTCCTTAATTCTCTTTGTTACTCATCTACCAACACCGTATGCAGAAGGATAGACAGGAATGCAGCTTTGAGGACAACAAGTTGCTGAGGTTTGACACAAAAAGGTCCTTTTCTTGCCTTAACAAGGTTCACAGTAAATCAAATCAATCAGAATTCTTTAGAACTCCAATGTACTTACTCAAAATTTTCTCAACATTAGTAATTCAAGATTGTTTGTCATTATCACTGGCATCAGTCCCAGGATATGTATTTCAGTGAGCAGAGAATGACAAACTCTGTTTACAGTGTAACAGGAAAGAAGCAAGTTTTATTTAAAAACATGCCTGTTAAAGAAAAGAACACCATATGCTAAAGATAACTTTCAACCTAATATCCATTTTTTAAATGCTCACAGAGCAATGGCTGGACCTAGCTGGACGCATCATCAGACTTTTCCTTAAGTGATTTTTCCTTGAGGGAAATTAGCTCAGATGTTTTCAGGCCAAATCAACAGCCATTCCATTTATAATTGACATATCTAATACATTAATGGCTTAAAATGGATAAAACTGATTTCCTCCAAAATGCATACTTGGTTTCCATACATTGTTTGTTGGTCAATACAAACACAATCTAATTTTACCGTGGCCTGAGTAGAGACCATTGCAGCCATTTGCTTTAAATAAACTTCCAGTTAGACAAATTACATTTAAGAACTGGAAAAAAATGAGACTCTTTAGTTGCACTAACCACAGGCTTTAAACAGACATACAATGAAAATAACGACTTCTGCTCACCCTGTGCTGAGTTAACTAACTTTTGGTTAAAGTAATCCCTGTTACAGAAAATTATAATGGATTTTTCAGAAGATACTCCAACAGAAAAGCAGGAGAATCCAACCATCAACCCAGCTGCACCATCAAGACCACCGCTAAACCACATCCCTAAGCTCCACATTTTAAACACATACAGGGATGGCAATTCAACACCCAACTTGGGCAGCCTGTCCCAAGGTCTGATGATCCTACCAGTGAAGAAGTTTTTCCTGATGTCAACCTGAGCCTCCCCCAGCGTAACTTGAGACCATTTCCTCTTGTCCTGTCACTTGATGCTTGTGAGAAGAGACCAATCCCCCCAACTCTACCACCTCATTTCAGGTAGCTGCAGACAGCAATAAGGTCTCTCCTCAGCCTCCCTTTCTTCAGACTAAACAGCCCCGGCACCATGAATCGTGTTTAAGTATCAGAACATTTACGTTTTTTTAAACAAGCAATATTTAGGCAACATTTAAAATAAACAGCACCCTCCTCCCCGTTAAAAAAATCCAATGCATGAACCAGCCCAGTCCAATGCACGAAGCGGATGCTGGAAACAGGCTGCTAACATAGAAGGTGGCATCAAGCAACGCGATTGTTTTCTAAAGTAAAAATTTCCAGACCCAAGAAACGAGCCGTCGCACTAAGAGAAACTGTTATTTTCAATCTCCTTTGCACAGTGAACTTCACAAGTGAAGCAGTGTGGGAAAGTTTATAGTAAGGCTGCAAGTGTCATTCCTAGCTGGAGAATAAACAAACCTGAGAGGAAAAGATTTAGGGCTTTGGGTGCAGGCGTTAGAAGTAAGAGCCTCACTAGCAAATAAGATACATTTATTAAACAGACACGAATTTGTCCCTTACGCAGCATCAGACAGCAGCTAGGTAAAACAAAAATTCAAAGTGAAGACTTAAATTGTAACCCAGAAAAAACAGTAATTTCTAAACCCTTAAATTTTTTCTGCTTTTTAGAAACTATCACTGCGTTGTCTAGCTACGTAAAACAGTTTAAGATCTAGTATTTAAACAAATATTAGATACCTACTACCATACAAATAAGGCAAACACATACAAATGGATTTGAACTTCAGAAACATGAAGTGATTCTTGGCATAATGGAAGTTAAACTCCACATGGTTCCTATTTTTAAACATCTTTGATTCCATTAGAAAAGGTATTAAATATTCTCTCATAGCTCGCTGCTGACATCACCAATATTTACATCACACATTGCAAGCAATGATTTTTAAATGCACCAAAACACTTCATTTTTGTGTTGAAAGAAATTCATATCGACAAATTCTGATTTCTCATTCAAAGCAGTTATAAAGCATCATCAGTGTTTCGTTTGGACTCCCTGCATGCCCAGTAGTTATTACAGAGCTTCAGTTTGTAAGTCTGATGGATGAAGACTGTGCTCTGCTGGCACAGAAAACACAATTGAACTGATTTGGTTCCAATGCACACAGAAAGGAAGAATTTAGCAAGCTGAGTAGTTGCAGAGAACAAGACCATAAACTCACCGTAAAGAAGAGAACAAACCTTTTTGAAAGAGCACAAGCACAGAAGTGCTTGGCACGTGCCTGCTTAATTCACAGACTGCCCTACACAAGTGACGTTGGAGCACAGATTCACAGAGCATTAGAGATTGGAAAGGACCTCAAAATATCATCTAGTCCAATTCCCCTGCCAGAACAGGATCACCTAGACCAAGTCACACAGGAACATATCCAGGCGGGTTTGAAATGTCTCCAGAGAAGGAGACTGCAGGTAACAGCGTTATCTACATGCTCCTAATGTTCTGTAGACATAACAAGAAAGATACTGAATTCATAATCCTGTGCTAACAAAGACATTCGGGCATCTAGAGACAGACATTTTCTCAGAGAGAAGCTAAGTACAGTCTGATGCCTAAATTAAAGTCAAGAATTACTGAAAGTGAGTGAAGAGCTAGAAACCTGCTTTTTAATCACTTTCAAAAATCCCAGTAGAAGACTATTTCCAAATACAGCTTTGAAACAAAGGAGGGGTTTATTCCCTTTATTATACCAATATTATTAATTAATTAAAGTATTACTAAATGCTTGTAGAAAATTCCATTTCTTCAAATAATTGCCACTAGTGTACTGTATTTTGAGTATGACTGAGGTTTTTTAATGAAATTTTGTTAGTAAGTGTGACGCTTGACAGTGGATAAGACACTGAATTTCTCACAGGTGATTATTTTGCTTTAGGCAGGATCCACATTCGCATTTTGTGCATGTATTAACCAACGATCAAAACCTGTTTAATTTGCACTAGTAGCACTTACGTGATGTTTTTGAAGCGAGAAGAGTTGTTTTTGAACCAGTTAAAAACTGAAATCCCAAAGCATTTGCTTGGTCGTCCTCAGATGGATCAACAAAGTCTGAAAAGATAAATGTAAATACAGTTTTCTCTAACCCAACACTGTGAGCCCAAAACTGTCACCTTTTACAAGATGCATGGTCACAGATTCAAACATTTGTGCAAAATCATAATGAAAACATTACAACACGCTCTTTTCACAAGTGAGCACAACAAGCAATTAAACAGGTAAATGCATCTACTCCGCAAAGTCCATGCATGTCTACTTTTCTTTTCATGCCATGTAGTGGATCATATCAGGCTAAAAGCCTCATCTTTAGAGTATCATATTTTAAAAGTTACTCTATCACCTCTCCTCCCAACTCTGCCCTAAAAATAGGGCAAAAAATGGCATAGAAGACACACACTCTTTATTGAGTACTCCAAGAATCTGAAGTTCCTTCAAAGATCATATTAAGAACAACACGACTTTGATTTTTCCCCTCCTCAGTCACTGAAAATGGGATAAAGAGACAAAGGAGATTTTAATACCTTCTCCTGGAACACATTAAGACCATAGTTTGTTATATTTTTAATGCTATGTACTTAGATAAAAAACAAAAAACACTGTTTCATCTTGAAAGCAATATTGCTTAATCTTGATAGAAGCCTATGATTAAAACCCCAAATGATAGACCTTCGACAAATTTTGTCTGTTTCAAGCATTACACAAAACACTCATTTGAAAAAGGAGTATTTACCCTCAAAGAAAATCCTGCAACCAAAAAAACTCAATTGTGCCTGTTCCGCTACCCTAAGACAAATTTATCACATATCAATTTTCCAAAGAGAGATGCGGTTCCATCTTAAAGTTACCATATTAAAGTTGGTGACCCATACAGAGCTCTGAAAAGTGTTCCAGAACCTTGGTCCTCTGATGTTCAGCAACTTAATCATTGCCAGACTGAACTTATCCACAATCACTTTTTAAGTCCTGTTTATTCAATTCCTGTGCTAATATGATCATCTAGATCCATGATACAGACACAAAGTATTTAGTGAAGGCAACTACATTGCCTTTTTTTAATCTGTGTTTTATTAAGCTAAATGAGTCACTTTCTTTTAATTCTCCTCCTCAAATCCCTAGATAATGTTCATAGCCTTTTTCTGCAGTTTTGAGTTTGAATTAGTTTTTATTTAATATCAGCAATCAGCATATCAGTGTGCAGCAACACACTGGCTTCCTGCATGGAAACTGAATCATAACATAACTACAGTAGAAATTATTTTCATAACATTACACTTGATAGTGCTCAATTGTCTTCTTTTTCTTAGTCCTAAATGGCATCAGATTCCTCCTTCATACTCCTGAACAGACAGGAGTCTTAATATTCTCCTGAACAGACAACGTAGTTCAGGTTTGAGCATGGGAAAACACTCTTAAATATATGTCATCACTTTGGTCCAACAATTAAATAAGATCAGCTCCAGACAAATGTAACAAGTCTTTCTCCAGAGCAACTGAATCCCACATGTATAACATCCATCACTTTTGCTTTGCCTTGATTATCCTTTTACTTTAAAATGAATGCCCACATTTTGCCCATTACCACACCACCAAAGCAATGTACAGTGGTTTTCTGGATACATGAAAATTGAATCTGTATCATGCTCACTATGTAAAAACATCTGCAGTTTAACCAGACACTCACATACTGGTGGATTACTATTGAAATAATAAGATCAACATTTATTATTCAAAATATTACTTATAAACTAACACAAGCATTAATTACCTCATTACTTCACACAGACAAACAACACTGGAAAGTTAGAGCTCCTCACACATTTCCTATCACACAGACATACTTTAAAAACCTACCTGGAAAAAGCGTGAGAAAACTGATGGGAGGTTTATTGGTATCAATCGTTATCTTGTGGTTTGCTGCTTTTGAAGGTTGAGCTGGAAAGCAAACTAAGCGTAAAGGCAGCCTGAAGTTACACTCTGCAACTTTTGGTATTCCTAAAATGAAAGAACACAGATCTATCTTTGATATCCATGTTTTGACTACATGATACGTCACACTGCTGACCTCAAAGAGGCATAGCAAGGTAATTTTAACATGATTAAGGAATACACTAAAACCATGTAATATCCTCATTTTTGTTCCATTTGCCATCTGAAATAGCTTTTGATTTGAATATTTTTTATTATCTTTTCAACCATATGGAAAAGCAAGAGGTATTAGCCAAATCCACTGTGTACCTGTGTTTACACTAATTAACATGCAATGAAGGATGACTTTTTAGTTAATGTTCTAGATAAACAAGTCTATTTGAACATATGTGATAGCTGTCATTCTCTTGATGCTTCAAAAAAATTGAAGAAACCGTTCCATCTAGAGTACTAAAATTGTTACTAGAAGGCTCCCATTCACCCCTCTTGTTGTCAATTCATTCGCTCTTTTGTGAGGCTGGTATTGTCCCCATCTAGCTATTCTGCAGCAGTTTATAGAAAGTAAAAACAATCCCTTGTGATTCTATGAGCAGAAAGCTTAAGACAGACCCTCAAAACTAGAATATCACTGGGTTGCAAGCAAAATTGCTGAAAAATACTTGACAATAAAGCCATGACCTTTCAGAGTCATAGAATCATTAGGGATCAGAAGGGACCTCAAAAGATCATCTAGAGTATGATTCATTCAACTGTATCTTCATCATTGTTGGCAACACTAAAAGTTTATCTTGATGACAACTGAACACAATCACCTTTCTATTGAACGAAGATATGGAGATTAATCAATAGGGAAAAATATGTGACAAAACTAGCAAAGATTCTGAAGTATTTTTATATTTAAAGCACCATGTTTTAATGCTCAGGAGACTGAGGGGTGACCCCATTAATGTTTATAAATATGTGAAGGGTGGGTGTCAGGAGGATGGAGCCAGGCTCTG
>JAOXOE010000506.1:29559840-29573592 GCA_028565055.1 Phoeniculus purpureus
GAAAGGCTGAGGGAGCTGGGTCTCTTGAGCTTGGGGAAGAGGAGACTGAGGGGTGACCTCATTAATGTTGATAAATACAGAAAAGGCAGATGTCAGGAGGATGGAGCCAGGCTCTGCTCAGTTATGGCCACCGATAGGACAAGGGGCAATGGGTGTAAGCTGGAGCAGAGGAGGTTCGATGTAAACATAAAGAAAAACTTTTTTCAAGAGGTTAGAGTCCCCTTGGAGATGTTCAAAACCAGCCTAAATGCATTTTGGTGTAACCTGATCTAATTGATCCTGCTCTGGCAGGGGGGGGTTGGACTACATGATATTTCAAGGTCTCTTCCAACCCCCAACATTCTGTGATTCAAAGGCACCACAAATATAGGATCTGGAGGGCTTCAAAAAATTATCTTCTCCCACCTCAAGACAGTGAATAGAGCCCATTTCACTCCAGCCAAGCTAAAGAAATCTCGCACCTCTGCTTTCAGCTATAGAGAGATTCTGCTACACTGACGAAATCTAAACTGCAAGTTCATTGTTTAAGATAAAACCTACTCTTAACTGTCAGCTTCTTACAAGCTCCCATTAGATAATACATGATGAAAATTAGATTACCCACAGATTACAAAGAGACTAAGAAGAATAAACATATGTCTTTACCATGGAAAAAGTTACATCACTTTCCAAATACTCCAAATTAAGTTCCATCTCTTTATCATCAGTTTGACTGTGATGTGCTCACAAGCTTCAAAATTCACCAGCATTTTAGGCAGGCAGAAGTGCCTGTACACTATTACTTTAGGCAATATTTTTCATTGTTCTTTCACACTGTCTTGTAAAGAGCTAAAATACTCTTTAAAGTATCTCCAGCATTTTGCACCAGAAGATAGCTGCTATCTCTGTAACATAAGTGTCTAATCCGATGGTCCTCATTCAAAAAAAGTCTTCTGTGTTAGTAAGCATGATCTGAGGGTGACAGAGCAGCTGCCCAGAGAGGTTGCTGAATTCTCCTTCTCAGGAGATACTCAAAAGCCACATGGACACGAATCCTGTGCCATCTGCTCTGGGTGAACTTGCAGGGAGGTTTGACTAAATGATGTATCTCCAGAGGTCCCTTCCAATCCCAACAGCTTCAAATTGTTGATAATAGTTGTTTATCAGACAAGATGTCCAGCACCTCCAATGAGCAGAGCAGGTGTCAGAATACATCCATAAACACCATCCACCTCCAAGACTGAGTTCAGAACCTGATAGTTATATCGCATGGTCATGACAGAACCAGACAGAGAAAAATTGCTGGTTAGCAAAAAAATAAATCCCAACATGCGGTTTGTTAAAAATTACTTGATTTTAAGTACTAGAGAGGGAGTTCCTTGCCTTTTTGTTCTTTAGCAGTTAGAATTTCCATTTTTAAGGCTTTGTCTAGTACCATTAGCGTAGAAATATTTAAAGTGTTCCTGTAAAGTAAGTTGAAACCCTGACAAAACCATACAACTGTTAAAAGTGGGCCTTTTGAAAAAACGAGTCAGTTACATGCAATAAAATTAAGAGACCTGGAAATATAGGCACATGCTTAATAGTACACAGTAAATACCATCTGACGCTAACGTGCTAGAAAGCCCAGTCATGAATTACAGTATATGCTGGACATAGTACTTGGCACCTCGATGTATTTTGCGGGATCAGAAGCATTCTAAGGTAAAAGAAATATAATCACCTTCGTGTTTTCTAGCTCAGCTACACACATTGAAATTTGCTCATCAAAAGACCCTATAAAAAGGGTCTTATTCCATACCACCATCTCATGATGATCCAGTGGCTGTCACAGTGATGAAAAACAAAGGCAAATGGTTTTTTCTTAAAACTACTTCAGATAAATTATGCCTAAGTAGAAAGACTCTAGGATTCTCTGCATTTGACTTCTCAGATCAGGCATCATTCTTACAGAACACTCAAATAAAAACGTATCTCTATACGCGTGTGCAACTGAACAGTACGCACCATGCATCGTAACTGGCATTGCTTCTGTTACAGTACTACCACACAGAAAAAGGAAAAATCTTTCAACAAACTATAAAGTTTGATTCCTGCAGTTTTCTTTCCATAAAGCTGTGTAATAAGTGCTAAGTTTCACTGGTTTTATATGTAAGTTTTGCTGGTTTTATATGGTGACTCTTTAACAGTTATGGTAGCTGCGGTGATGTCAGATATAATAAGGAATAACAGATGGGCTGGAACAGAGAACAAAGTCTTTTCAAGCATCTGGATGGCTAAAAACATTCAATGCGAAGGGTTTAATTTTGACTCCATCCACTATTGCCCTATATGTGATCGCACTACTGCACCTTATATACTTAATTCAACAATATTCCTTCATGTCTTCTCCAGTTGAATTCAGTTCCTGTTCCCTTTCCACTGTTTTGAGAACCCAGCTACCCAAACTACATTCATCTAACCACCCAAAGCACTGCGATTCTGTGCCAGAGAACTAGTTTTAATTTTAAGTTCATATTTGGACCAGGCCTATATTTTCTCACTTGCAAATTGACCACAGATTTTCATTTTCTTTAAAAATACTGGAAACTTATATTTCATAAAGCACATTTTCAACCAGCAACTATACACCATACTTGGGACCTCTACTCGTTTGATTTATGTGCTTCAATTAAATTTAATTGATCAGTCTGTTGGGCTACGTACAAGTTCAAGTTGGAAATTAATCCTGTATCAAAACCAGAATTTAAACACTAGCATATATTTACATATTCAAGGATACAGGTTGCTGAACCAGTAACTTGATATAAACTTCAGATAAATAGCCATGAAGTTACAAGCACATTCACTGTGTCAGACTCAAGTCATAACTCATACAGAAGACAAGCCCTGGCGAACAAGAGTCTTCAGTGACTTCTTCAAAGAGAAGAACGTCTTCATAATTTCTACTCTAAATTACAGAATCACAGAAAATTAGGGATTGGAGGGGACCTTGAAAGACTATCTAGTCCAATCCCCCTGCCACAGCAGGACGACCTAGACCAAGTCACACAGGAACATATCCAGCCGGGTTGTAAACATCTCCAGAGAAGGAGACATCACAACCCCCCTGGGCAGCCCCTTCCAGTGCTCTGTCACCCCCTCACTGTGAAGAAGTTCCTTCTCATATTGATGTGGAACCGCCTATGTTCCAGCTTACACCCATCACCCCTTGTCCTATCACTAGATGACATCAAGAAGAACCTAGCTCCATCCTCCTGACACCCACCCTTCACATATTTATAGACATTAATGAGGTCACCCCTCAGTCTCCTCCTCTCCAAGCCAAAGAGACCCAGCTCCCTCAGCCTCTAAACGTTCCCTCTTTCAGTTTGCATCCATTTCCCCTCATTCAATCACTATAAGCCCTTGTAAAACAGTCCTCCCCATTTGTATAAGAATACAAATCACACATTTCTTATTATGAAATACTAAAGAACCAGAAGAGGTATTAAGCATTTTTCTAGAAGGCAAAAAACTTGTTCTCAATGGACATATGCACCAATAATAAGTTTTAATTATTTGGTGTTGAAGTAAAAAAGGGATTGTTTTTAAAGGCAATAAACACTGGAGGTGGCATAGAGACAATCCCTATTGGTCAGTCACCAGAACAATACTTGTAGTCAAGCTGCAGACTGATGGGGTGAGACTGGACAGGAATAGAATTCAGGAAGCTGCAGCAGCCATGGCTATCAGCACCACACAGGACAAATAATCTAACACTACTTCCATGATTACATAAAAAAATTAATGTTTGGTACTGTCACTTGTTCAATAGTCTTCTCTTTATTATTTTGGCAAAGGCTTGAAATATTTATACAAGAACATTAGAAATTTTAGACTTGCTAAATCACTTTTGTGTTGTAAACAGCAAGAAATTGCTGCAGTTCCCAACTTTCTCAAGTCACTACTTTTGAATATATTCAGTAAGCTGTAGGTAGTTCCTGCATCTCAGCCTACACAATGAAACTACCACATTTGTTACTTTAAGTCTCCTAACTCAGTAGAATCTGTATCCAAATAATTAAAAGCATCAGTAAAAAGAATGTACATCGATACCTTATAGGTAACTTACTTCAGTAGATGGCTAATATGTCACTTTACGATTGCAAACTGAGCAAAACAGAATCAGTGGTAAGGATATGGAACCCTGAAACATTCTATGGGATCATTCCTCAGTATAAACCTAGGCAGACCTGAAATTCATCAAGACTGGATGTGGATAAACCTTACTAAGTAGCCCAACTTGCCATCTTAAATGCATCAAGTTTGCTTTGACTTCCTGGCTTTTCAACAGTTAGTTTTGTTTAAAAAAAGAAAATTAATTTTCTCCCTCCATCTGAAGTAATGAAATTCTATTTACTAGCTTAAGCTAAAAAGTTGGGCACTGGAAATTTAATATTTTAAGAACATAAAAAATTCTAATTCTTTAAAAGGCAATATATTACTTCTGCACAAAAAACTACAATCCTTCCAGACTGCTTTACATTTCCTCTTCAGAAAACATGCTGTTCCATTACCAAGTAAAATTACATTTATCTGTCAAATAAATGAAAGTGAAAGCCAATATTCCAGCAACTTTCACCAACTTGTTCATGCCTGTCAACCCCATGTAATAAAAGGACCATTTTACAAGGCATACACATCATTTTGCAGGCTATTTGCTTCAAGAAACTTTCTTCCATGAAGAACATTCCTTCTGCCCACAGATATAGCAGAATATCTAAACGGTCACAAAAGAAAACTGGTTCCCATATTCCAGTTCCCAGATGCAGCTCCTTAAAGCAAGAGGCACTACATATGCAAAGAATCTAATTACCTATAGAGTCACCTGTAGTGCTTGTCTGTTCTTTCTTCTCTGGGGTATTCCTAGTCAAACTCTGAAGGCAAAAATACCCTCCATTTCAACATGAAGTTCTCTATAAACTGCTGCCTAAAGTAGTAAGAGTTCCCAATACATCGGAGAGAGAAGGGATCTGGTTTAGGGGTGAACTTGTAGAGTAGGGTTGATGGTTGGACTTGATGATCCCAAGGGTCTTTTCCAACCTGAATGACTCTATGATTCCGTGATCCTCCACACAAGATGCCCTCTAAATGCTGAGAGAAGGCTGGTTTATTGAGCCTGCTGATAGATTCTGAACAAAACCATTATTTTTGCCACACAGGTACTACCAGACTTCATTTTTTGATGGACAGTAGAGAGAACCAACATTAGAGACATCATGAAGTACCAACTTGAAAAATGATTTTTTAGGAAGTTTGCAGTCTAGTTCAGTTTAAAAGAAAGTAGTCAGGCTACTTTTTAGCATACACAGGCCTATCAGATACAACTTGAAGGCAGCATACAAAACCCTAAGTAGTGAAATTAAGACTAGTTAAACCTTAAAAGTGTTCAAAAGAAATGAAGACCCTGATTTAAAGGCTCCATGCTTACTTATTGTGCAAGCAGGTTTGTATCTTGGAAGAGTTCTAAACTGAAATCCCTTTCCTGAGACTATATCCAAGCACTATAACACTGTATAGATGCAGTTTTAAGTCAGCCCACAGTAGCACTTGAGATGTTTGCAGTAGAACCATCTCTGAGGCGAGCAACATGAGCTGCTTTGCTTCAGGACTGAATGTACCTTAACAGCACGTTCTAGTTTCAGGCCAGCCAGGTCAGAGTAATACTCAGTGCAATCAATCATGCATTAAAATGAGGTACTCCTAAGAACAGCTGTGCCAAGGGAGCCAGCGTCAAATAAACAGAGAAGCAGTTGTCCAAGTATTTTAATCTACTCCAAGGACCTTTTATGGTCAAGCATACAGAGACAGGATAATTCAGGCACAAAAACCCAAAGGGCCTACCATAAGTCATATTTAACAAGCGACTTTCTGCTACCTTCTGAGTAAGTTATTTCAGATGATTCAGACAAACAATAAACCACCTTTTTCGTGGGGAAGTATTAAATCACCTGCCTTTACAGGCTCAAATCCCTGCCAATAGGAAACAAATTACTTTCATATGAGGCACTTTCAGATAACAGGAACTGTAAAGGAACCCTATTCCTAACGGCTTGTTCCCCACACAATTACCTGAGTTATGATGGAAAGAGAGAGGGAAAAAATCTAAACCCATCAAAGAATCTAAAAGTTACAAATTCATAGAATTGTAAAGTAGAAAACATCAGATACTGCTCATGCAGCTTCATCAGCAAAGGAGATGTGAACCTACAGGGAAGGTCTTAGAGGTCCCTGATAAAGCAGAAGAATGGGAACTAAAGGGCAAGAAAAGGGAAGGGACTTTGAGGTCAATTTAAGGAGATAATTTTATAATTATGATGGATATCAAGCTAACACTACTGCTCAAAACTGCCATTTCAATTCTGAAGTTTTAAGGGGAGCAGTGATGCTTTTCATTCCTTTGTGTAACTTCTCACATTTCTGCTGTTCTAACTCAGTGATGGCCAGTTTTGCTTCAAACCAGTTTAACTGAAGTTTAATTGACTCAGACAGAATACTTAAACAATTTCTTTCAAGAGTTTCAACTTCAGTGAGAATGCTTTGCACTGCCATAACTTCAAGGATGACATCCCAGAGCATGCAAGTTTATCAGTGAGAGGATGAATTTGTGCCAAAAAAAATCCTAAACAGCTTGAATAATCACAGAATCACAGAACATTAGGGATTGGAAGGGCCCTCGAAAGATCATCCAGTCCAATCCTCCTGCCACAGCAGGTTCACCTAGACCAAGTCGCACAGGAACATGTCCAGGTGGGTTTTAAATATCTCCAGAGAAGGAGACTCCACAAATCCCCTGGGCAGCCCTTTCCAGTGCTCAGCTACCCGCATTGTGAAGAAAAATCCAAGTTGCCAATATAAGTGGCTACACCTCCAAAGCAATCCGGGCAGTGCTAAGCATGTAGAAACCCTCTTGACACTAAATCAATGGCATAGATTTTAACTACTTGTATTATACCTTAACAGAATCAGAATACAAAGGGACAAGATTTTGTAAAAACAACTCTTTCCAGTTCAGTGATCATAGTTAGATCTTCAGGTAAGTCTGAAACTCTCAAATGTTTGCCCGCAGTTCAAGTTTCTGATCACCAGCTTTTACAGGAAATTTTTAATTTCCTGACAAAGAACATTGAGGCTGTAACACAAGGCAAAGTCTTGTTCAACAGCTTAAAAATACATTGCACCGGAGTGTAGAGACACCTCATCAAGAATGTTATAAGGAACCACTTTTCTTTGATTCTATTGTTTCTTGTGTTTCTGAAAATTTGATTGAAATCAAGCAGTTTATGATGGACTTTAATCCCAAGTCTTGTAGTGTATGCTATTGGCATTGAAAGAAAAAACATACTGCATTTCACATTATTCTAAAAGGAAAAGAATTCATTCATATGGAATTAAGGAGAGGAACATATTAGAAACAAGTTGTGTGGCTGGAATTCTTCAAAGCATTTCAACAGTTCACCCCAGAATTAGACTATTAAGATTACAGGATAAGCTCTACTGCAGCTTTTACTGTTTAGGGCCTGGGGAATAAATCTTATGAGGAAAGACTGGAAGAGCTGGGGCTCTTTAATTCGAAGAAGAGGAGGCTGAGAGAGGAGATCTCATCACTCTCTACAACTACCTGAAAGGATGTTGTGGAGAAGTTGGTGCTGGTCTCTTCTCACACACAATTAGTGATAGAACAAGAGGGAATGGGTTCAAGTTACAACAGGGGAGGTTTAGACTTGATATAAGGAAGAATTTTTTCACAGGAAGGGTGGTTAAGCACTGGAGTGGGCCTCCTAGGGAGATGGTTGAGTCGCCATCCCTGGATATGTTTAAGGATTGTTTGGATGAGGTGTTGAGGGATGCAGTTTAGGGGTGAACTTGTAAGGTATGTTAGATGGTTGGACTTGATGATCCCAAGGGTCTTTTCCAACCAGAATGATTCTGTTTAACTCATCTTTATTTTTAGTGTCAAAAAGAAGTACAAGCATACTGTGTATTTTTAAATAGAAAGATGGTGAACACCTCTGAAACCCATATGTCCTAGACTTCTCCCACCTTTTAGGCCATTGAATCCAGACACAGATCTATCTTCAATTTACTTATTCTTCATTTATCAATACCTATATAAAGAGGCTCATATGACTAGACTGCTGATTCTGCACCCTCTACAGAACAAAATCCCAAACCAAACTGCAGCATTAGTAGATCTGCAGGAATTCTGATTTTATCTAGTGGACTATATGCTCTTTCAAGGTCTCTTAGAACCCCTAATGTTGTGTGATTCTGTGAAATTATGTGTGACAAGTTAGTAGGTGCCCAAAACTCTCACTAAGATCAAACTATTGGGTGATGAAGTCCACAAAGAGGCAGAATCTGCATAAGCTTCTCAGAGTTGTATCTGAAACAGATGACTCAATAATCCAAGTTTCTAAACAGAGAACTGTATATACAAACGTTAATATGATCTGCTGTTGTAAAAATCATGCCTTTTCCAATTTTATTCTGGCAAAAATATTTCTTCCAAACATCAAAAGCTGTACTGTCATACCCTCCATAATTAAATTTGGGCTTATACTAACAGGCTCACCGAGACTATTAATTATGTTTCACTCATAAGCCCAGCTGGATGAAAGCCAGCACAACTCACTCCAGAGAGTCTAAAACAAATTTTAAGCTATTAAATCATTAGGTAAATATTCGTACCAAAACACAAACATCCCTCTGATCACTCTGTACAAGTCGGTCAAGATAGTTAGATGTTGCATTTTCATTTGTTACAAGATAAAACACAGAACTTAAGATCAAGTAGTCAACAACCCAGTGTGCCTCAGGTTTTCAATACAATGCACTTTCTCTACTCACGAACCCCTGCTCAAACAGATTTTCTCTGAAACTGTCTGCTGTGTATTTTACATAAGGTTTTTTAACAAAAGGTTTTAGTCTGTTGCAGTGCAATCCTCAGCAGTTTCTCAATTTCCACCTGGGCTTAATAGTCTGGTGTAACAAATCATCTCTGGAACTCATAAGCTCTTCAACACTTAAATGAAGAGCAGATTTTCAGGTAGATTCTGTTTTCCTGTCTAAGGGAAGAATTTTACGAGGTTGCAAAGCTTCACTTCTCATTCTGAAGGTATGAGACCCCAACTTTTGCCTTTACTCAAGAAAAAAACAAACTCTAAAGCACAGTAAAGCAATTCAGCACTGTTCTAGAATTACCTGTATGCTTATTAATAAGAGGAATAGTTTACAAAGAACAAGCATTTTACATTTCCCTTTTCTAAGACACCCTATTTGTTCTATACACTCAGAATCATTTGCTAGTGTCTAGAAACAAATCTCGTAACTTGAAATTACTCTGAAAGCAACAACACTTTAACAAGTTACTTACTGAAAATTTGCTACTTTTACTGCTACAGGGATGTGGGGAAGTTGAGCTGCCCATTTCAGTGTAACATCTTGATAAACATTCAGCATTTTACTGTGGTTTCCAATTAGTGTGTTTATTGTTCCTTCTTTCACTGTTAAAGAAATAACAGTTTTAGGATGAAAGATTTTCAAAAACTGTTGAGATACATCATTACACCATTTCTCCTTTTCCTGCTAAGCCACTGCTTGCTATAAATGAATGTAATACAACTGAAGTGTAAAAAGTTATGAAAGACCAGAGAACAAGCCTTAGGAGGAGTAGCTGAGGGAGCTGGGGCTGGCTAGTCTTAAAAAAACCACACAGTAGGAAAAACTCCTTTATTAAAAGGGTCATCAGAGGCATTGGAGCAGGCTGCCCAGGAAGGGGGCTGAATCGCCATCCCTGGGCATGTAGATCTGTAGTTTACGGACAGGGTTTAGCAGCAATGGGCTTGGGACAGCTGGGATAATGGTTGAAAAGCTTTTAAGACAGAGCCCAGTCTAAACCATTCTAGGATTTTGTGATAACCATAATTAATCACACCCTTGATTAACAATTTAAACTGCATATTACACAACACAGACAAGTTTCTAGTGATTTAAAACATGACAATGACTAATACATGCCATGTTGGCATGCCAGGATAGATATGACAAAATACATATTGATTCAATATCAGCTACCTGAACTCTTAATTGACTTGTGAATACTGATAGAAGGTGTATAGATTTACAGGGTTTATAAATTAAATCATAAAGTATAAGATGTGCAGATTAGTATCCTACTTATGAAGTCTAAAATTATAGGTTAAGTCTTAAATAAGACTGTGTCAAATATGTACCAGATACCTTTTGAAACATTCATATAGAGAAGTTATTTTTTTAATAACTTCTATAGCAACATCCAACCAAGTTCCTTCTGCTCAATCAATTAGTTCTACCCCCTGAGAGTAAATTTTGGTGGTTTTTTTTAATTATCAGTAGGTGAAAGAAGATCCTCAAACACTAGTTTGCTCTTCCAAAAATCTCTCATTCTGCCATGCTTTGGTAGCCTGGGCAGACTTCCTTAAACACTAGACAAGTACCTGAAGTTGGTGATGAGAAATTATTTCGAAAAAGAGAGCTCAGATTCTTCTCATTTTCCCCAAATCACCAGTTTATTCAGAAATATGTATTTATGCAGGAATCATCTTAGCTGTAAAATTAACCAAGCTGAATTTAAAGTTCTTTTTACTAACCTGAACAATAAGGAATGAAGCAACTTGGACTGTAATCAAGCTTTTTCATGAACCGTAGTTGCCCATTATCCTTAAGGCAAAAGAAGTTTCTCTCACCAAGCACAAAAACTGAAGAACCTGGCTGGTTAAAGGAGACAATACATATATCCAATGCTTGCTCGCCGATGTTCAAAACCCAGTCCACCTTCAAAAAGAAAAACACAGGCTCTAGAGATTAGCTGACAGCTGCATATTAAAAACAAAATTAGAAAAGGCTCAGAACTCAAGATACACAAAAAATTAAGTCAAAAGGGTTTTTTCGAAGAAGAGATATCCTTATTTTGAAGGCAATTGGTAACTTTCTTCTTTTTTGAGTAAAGCAACAAAAATTCTCTTTTTGACAAGAAGAGTCCAGGATACTATTTACGGAAACATTCTACTGCTGAGTTTTTGCTGTGTATCACAGATTACTCAAGCAGAATAGGGTTCGTTTTCTAAGTCCAACACAAAGTCATGATAAGATTTAAATTAAAACAATAAACAGGTACACCTGAATACTGTTTATTTTACTACAGCTTAGGTTGTGTATTAAAAATACTGCCTTAGAAATGGCAATCTCCAGTACACAATTCTTTCACCCCTCAAAACAGCAAGTTTTAAGGCCAGATCTTCAACAACTGAGGCCCAAAGAAATTAAAATAGACATCTACTGAAGTTGCCTTTAACAGAAATTGGATCAGGTTATTCAACCTTTAACAGCAACTGGATCACCTGTGGTCACCACAAGGTGACCTCATTAATGTTTATAAATATGTGAAAGGTGAGTGTCAGGAGGATGGAGCCAGGATCTGCTCAGTTGCATCTAATGATAGGACAAGGGGCAATGGGTGAAAGCTGGAACATAGGAGGTTCCATATCAACATGAGAAGGAATTTCTTCACAGTGAGGGTGACAGAGCACTGGAACAGGCTGCCCAGGGGAGTTGTGGAGTCTCCTTCTCTGGAGACACTTAAAACCCATCTGGATATGTTCCTGGACTAGGTGGTCCTGCTCTGGCAGGGGGATTGGACTGGATGATCTTTCAAGGTCTCTTCCAATTCCTAATGATTCTATGATTGTTCTTCATTACTTAGCATCAGTCTTTTTAACATGAATGCAGTATAAAATGAACAAGTCTTACCGCAAGTTTTTTTCCAGAACTGTGCTTTTGCTGCTCTGTTTCTCTTTCATCAGCATCTGTTGCAAATGCCAGCACTTGGTACCTGTTTGAGGAAGTTTAAAAAAGTTAAAAAAGTGAAATACAAATTAGACATGACTGCATTTAATTTGTTCACATACTAAATGTGAACTAAACCAAACTATAATTATTGAACAAAAAAACATACTTGTAACTCTCGACCTGTCGACAAGATGAGACTGTAATGAAAGAATCTGTCCGAGAGCTGTAAGCCAAGGGACCAGGCAGAAGAAAACCAGGTAAAAAACGACCAAAAGCATAGCTTTCCTGTTCAAACAGCATGAGCATCCCATCCATGGACTGTATGCAGATCAAATCTCGACCTAAGGAGAGAAAACAAACATACAAAGGAAAGAAATCAGTATTATTTGTATAGTTTCAATCCTAAAGCTGTTAGTACATTAAACTTGCAGTTCATAAGTAATCCTACCAAAAATTAATTTTTAGGATCACAGAATCTCTTTGGTTGGAAAAAAACTCTGTCATCACGAAATCCAACCTTTGATCCACAGCACTGCCAGGTCTCTACATTTTAAATTATTTAGATTTAATTTACTTGAGTGTTTACTACAAAGAACAATACTAAATAGCTCAGCCTCCATAAAAGCTACAAAAATAAGCAAACAAGATTGTGAGGGAAATAATATTCTGAGTTTAATAAAACTACATTACAGTTAGATATTTTATTTCAAAACAAAATTCCTGAAGCTATCGTTTTTATTAAAGAAATCTTTCAGTACTCCCCAAACCCCAAATTATTCTGTTTTTTAAATGCCTCTAGACCTTACAAGCAGTCACGAGTGTGGTTTAAAAATAACTTACTCTTTCATACTACTTATGCAACGTAACAGAAAAGTCCTACAGATATGTACTGTTGTGAAAACACAACGGCAATGTTCTCCACACTTTGCATTCACATTTTCTGTACTCAAGAACAAAACAGGCCCGCTCTGTGTTACCAACAAGACTGGAAAAAACCCAAAAAAGCTTCAGCTTGCTGTAAATTATTTTAGGCTTCCTCTATTGTTCAGTGATCCCAAGACACAAGAGATGACTTGCCATGCTTCAATCTCAATTAGAAGTCTTCCAAATGAGAGTTTGGAGATCAGAGGCTGATTATGCAGTTTGCATTCAATTTGCCAGAGTAACAACTCAAATAGTATTTTGCATGCATTCAGAAAGCTATTTCAGTAAGACTAACACCTTCTGAAGTTGACAGAAGTATCTCTGGAATTCAGAGATAAGCCTCTATCATGCAAACACAATATGAAACACTAATAAATTCAAAATGCTTGTTCACCACCATTAGAATACTCCTCTGTGTCTCAGGAGGGCTCAAACACATTGTTCTCTAAGCTCCATCCTCAATCCTTTGTTTTCTCACATAGGAAGGTGAAACAAAACAAAAATCAAGTAAAATTTCATTCTTGCACTTAAAGGCAAGAAAGATCAAGACCTGGGTGGATCAAAAAGGAGTTGGGGTTAGCAGCTTGAGAGAGGTTCTCCTTCACCTCTACTCTGCCCTGGTGAGACTGTGTCTGGACTATTGTGTCCTGTTCAGGGTCCCTCAGTTCCAGAAGGACACAGAACTGCTGAAGAGAGTCCATCATAGAGCCACAAAAATAGTGAAGGGACTGGAATATCTCCCTGATGAGGAAAGGCTGAGGAAGCTGGGTCTCTTGAGCTTGGAGAAAAGGAGGCTGAGGACTGACTTCATTAATGTCTATAAAGACGGGAAGAGTGGGTATCAGGAGGATGGAGCCAGGCTCTGCTCAGTGGCACCTAATAATAGGACAAGGGGCAACGAGTGTGAGCTGGAACATAGGAGGTTCTACATCAATATGAGAAGGAACTTCTTCACAGTGAGGGTGACAGAGCACTGGA
>JAOXOE010000506.1:29584797-29690816 GCA_028565055.1 Phoeniculus purpureus
GTGATAGGACAAGGGGCAATGGGTGTGAGCTGGAACAGAGGAGGTTCCACATCAATATGAGAAGGAACTTCTTCCCATTGAGGGTGACAGAGCACTGGAAGGGGCTGCCCAAGGGAGTTGTGGAGTCTCCTTCTTTGAGGATATTAAAAACCACCTGGAAGTGTTCATGTGTGACTGGATCTAAGCAATCCTGCTGTGGTGGGGTTTGGGCTAGATGTTCTTTCGGGGTCCCTTTCAATCCCTAATATTCTGTGATTCTGTGAGTGTTGTGATGAACTTATTGTCAAGTGCTTAACTTGTACTGTGCAATTGCCTCAACATTTTGCTCTTTAGCCCTGATGTCTTTCCCTTCCCATCACCACCCTGAGCATTGCCACAAAGCTCTCTCTGTGCCCAGTGTTTTGACCATGTCCCTATTCTCTTTGGAAGACTCCATGTCTCTGTTGTATAATACAAAAAAAGACTTGTCTCCACCTTGAATCTTTTCAGGCTCCCATTGTGCTGTTCCATGCATAAGATTCATGTAGGTAAATGCAACATCACAGACAATTTGAGACCTAACTCCTCATTTTCTTGTGAACCAGAATGAAGTAGAATGTGGGTATGCATCGTCTCTCATCCCCTTTTTCACACTTGCTGACCAACTTTCCCTGGGAAATTTCACTAGGGTTTGTTTTCTTAAAAAAAATATTCTGATATGTAATGTTTGACTCCAGTTAAGAAAACATACTTTGATGGAAATGCATTTGGCTGAAACTCTTCCAAAGCGTCAGCATTAATCACCTCTGACTTTTAATCAACCCATGATATCAGCCTCGTGCTGCGAACTTCACAGAATCACAGAACATTAGGGATTGGAGGGCACCTCAAAAGATCGTCTAGTCCAATCCCCCTGCCACAGCAGGGTGACCTAGACCAAGTTGCACAGGAACACATCCAGATGGGTTTTAAATATCTTCAGAGAAGAAGACTCCACAACCCCCCTGGGCAGCCCCTTCCAGGGCTCCGTCACCCTCACTGGGAAGAAGATCCTTCTGATATTTATGTGGAACCTCCTATGTTCCAGCTCACACCCATTGCCCCTTGTCCTGTCATTAGATGCCACTGAGCAGAGCCTGACTCCATCCTCCTGACACCCATCCTTCATATATTTCTAAACATTAATGAGGTTTTCAAAATATCATTTGTTCTGCTTCCTCCCATGCTGTTCTTTAAACACTTACAGAGCTACTTCATTCTCCTCCTTCTAATCTCCCCCCTGAACCGCGAGAAGTTTACCAAAAAAATGATTCTGGTTGGGCCATTCATTTGCTGACCTCACTGAATCCTTCACCAAACAGCTTTATTCTGTTGTTTTCCTCCATCTTGGACTGTCCTTTTCCATCAACAGGCACAGGCTGAAAGCTGTGGTGAATGGGCCAGCTTTTCAGTTAGAGCTTTGATTGCCTTTGCCGTCCTAGTTGACAGCTTTCTCATTCTAGTCTGCACAGTATCATGACCAAAGTCACCATTATGTTTATAAAATACTTCTACCCAAAGGGCAGTGAGGGTATGAATGATCTGAAAGGACACTGTAGAGATGTTGCTGTTGGTCTCTTCTTACAGGTCATTGGTGACAAAAGCAGAGGTAAGGGCTTCAAGGTTCAACAGGGGAGGTTTAGACTGGACATCAGGAGAAAATTCTTGATGGAGAGAGTGATCAGGCCCTGGAATGGGCTGCCCAGGGTGGGGGTAGAGTCCCCATCCCTGGATGTGTCTAGAAGTCGCTTAAATGTAGCGTTGAGGGATCTGGTTTAGGGGTGAACTTGTAGAGTAGGGTTGATGGTTGGACTTGCTGATCCCAAGGATCTTTTCCAACCTGAAATAATTCTATGATCCTCAGGATGAGGATGAAATTTATGGGGAGTCTGAGCAGAATACTGGTGGCAGATTTGTATTTTTCAATTGCAGTTCTTCACCTGGCATCCTACGGAGAAGCCAGTGCACAAGACACTGGGCTGATGTTGTTCTGGGTTTCTTTTGTCATTTCTCCCTTTAAAATAATTCTTCAGGATCCGGTTTCATTGAAACTTTGTAATGAAACTGCAAAGTCTTTCAAAGAACAAGAATCAGGATTGTTTTCATGCACATTCAATCATTAAGTTTGATTGGGTTTGTGGAGCACGTTATTTGCAATTGATTCTAGACCTCAGACACAAATATTTTGGGTCAAACATTGCCCAGCTGTTTCCTGGGGCCCCACCAGGTAGCACCACAACTGTCACGATTGTTGGGAAGGCACATATTGGAAGTCTGTGATTGTATCCCATTGATTTTCTGTTCTCAGCATGGAAGTGACATTTTAAACTCCCTTTGCAATTAGAAAGTGAAGGGACACATGGTTCTTGTAGTAGATAACACAACAAACTGCAGAAATGCTTCATCATTTCTAACACAAACACCAACTCGTGTTTGTGCATGTGTTTGTATGCAGATGGATGCAGGATTTACTATCAGATCCAAAGACAACATTAACATAAGGTTATGCTTAGCTTGGAAAAAAGCAGACTGAGGGGTGACCTCATATGGAGGTTTATAAATATGGAAAAGGCGATAGTCAGGAGAATGGAGCCAGTCTCTGCTCGGTGGCACAAAGGTAGGACAGAGGGCAGTGGGTGTGAGCTGGAACATAAGAGGTTCCACATCAATGTGGGAAGGAACTTCTTCCCAGTGAGGGGAATGGACCACTGGAAGTGGCTGCCCCAGGAACATTGTGGAGTCTCCTTTTCTGGAGAAGTTTAAAACCCACCTGGACATGTTCCTGTGCGACTTGACCTGGGGGATCCTGCTGTGGCGGGGGGATTGGACTGGATGATGTTTTGAAGTCCTTTCCAATCCCTAATGTTCCGTGAATCTGTGATTCATATTGCAGTTCTTGATTCAATCTCTTCCTTTTTTAGTCCTCTGGAAATTCCAGTGTATTTTTCACAAATTTCCAGTCCCAAATTCTTAGTAGTCAGTAGTGGATGAAAAAAATGTTGAGTTGCATGTGTAGAAACAAAATATAGACATTTTGGAGATGTGAACATTTGACAGGGACACCAATTTCTTCTCCTTGTAACAAGCTTCTCTATTTGTAAAAAAATATATCTTCCAGGTTTAGAAGGTTGTTTTCCCAAAATATCACTACTTTTTATTTCAAATAGAATATGATCTGTTAGTAAGTGCTAGCTGTCTAACAATAAACAAATAACTTGACTCACAGAATCACAGAACATTAGGGATTGGAAGGGATCTCAAAAGATCATCCAGTCCAGTCCCCCTGCAACAGCAGGATCCCCTAGATCCAGCTGCACAGGAACATGTCCAGGTGAGTTTTAAACACCTCCAGAGATGGAGACGCCACAACCCCCCCTGGGCAGCCCCTTCCAGTGCTCTGTCATCCTCACTGTGAGGAAGTTCCTTCTCAGATTGATGTGGAAGCTCCTATGTTCAAAAAGATATTTTTGCCAATTTAAGGAATGGAAGTTTATGCTGAAGTGTTGGTTTTAAAGAAGGGATAAAATGCTCAAATCAATTGTTTCTGCATTTCAGATGAAGAAATCTTTCTTGTTTGAGTTCTATCTAAAAACTAATTATGGGAAAAAAAATTACTGTAAATCCTTCCAGCTGCTACTTTTCCTATTTCAGTTCAATCTTGAGTAAAACTCTGTCAAAATGCTTCCCAGTAAGCTGTTTTGTTTTGTGTGCACAGCAGATGGACACAGTGCAACCATCACTGCACAAAAGGTACTTATTAATAGCGAAATCCTTGGTACCCAGATTCTGCCTGCTGTCACCAGATGGCAGCCTCGACATAGTCCAGTGAAATGTGAGTGTCAAGTTAAGGTTGCCCTTTACGGATGTTTTGCTTTCGAGGTGATTCCTTTGCAATTAACACTTTTTTCCTCACTATATCTCCATCTCAACTTCAAGTCAGTTTGTTCTGCTATCTGCAACTGACATCTCTCCTTCACTGCTAAAAGCACTGGCGGCTAAGTTATGAGCTGGGATGGTTTTGTACATTTCTTTGGTCCAACGGAAGGCTGAGAATGGAGACTCCATCAGATAAATCCTGAAGAGCTTACTCTACCTTTTCTATGCTTGTACGCAGAGAGCTTTGTGTGCCATCATTTCTCTGTGTGTGTGAAGGAACCAAGTTGCTGGAGCAGTTGTGGTGCAGGCTGGGCTGCCCTTGTGCCTCATTTGGCAACACAAATTTGGTGAGGAAGAAAAAACAACTGCCTCTTGATCCTCCTTGCACATGTGAACATGTGTTGGAGTCACCAATCCTTCTTCCTGTTTTCTTCTACATGGTTTAACTGCTGTTGAACCTCTATTGCAGCTTCAGCAGAGGATGCTGACAGGAGCCTTCCAGTTCCTGTGGCTAATGAGGTACAAGGTGCTTGCAGAGTGAGGAAGATGTTCACCCTTATAAGTGCCCTTAGTTTTAGACAAGGGGGAAGCAGCTTCCCAAAGCAATGTGATTTTGGACTACAAAAACTTGTAGGAACACGAAGGACAGAAGTAAAGCCCAACAGCAGTACCCCAAATTCCCTTTACCTGATGGCATTGTCCTCTGCTGCCTGGCATTTGAAGGGGGAAAAGGAAGCTGCATGGCATTTGGCTTCCTATTAAGTAGTACAGAAGCTGCAAAAACACTGGGAAAACAGTGTTTGTTGATGATTTGGAGCTAAAGAGTGATGGCTCAGTGAAAGGAAAGGCATGAGGTGCTCAGGAAAAGCACTTGCTGTAATAGTCTATCTAGAATATAAATTGTGAGGGAAATCAAACTCCAAACAAATGTGGAGAAAAGGAAATTAAATAAATATATATACACACAAATGAGTGAGGATTGTCTTCTAATCAGCACACCAAGGGTGACTGCTGAGCATGGGGGGCAGAGCTGAGGCCACCCCGAGGCTGGAACAGCCCTGCTTTTCATTTTGGGAATGTAAGCAGCTGGAATTAGGAGCAGAGGGATCATAGCAGGGGGCAGGAGCCCTCCCAGGGCTGCCTGCCCTTGAGCTGAGGGCTGCACGAAGGATGACCACTCAATGCCATAGAGTTTAGCACATGTACACTGCAAGATAAGTCCAGAATCATAAGTAAATACTAACTCTACAAGGATTGTGAGGCTGTGTAATTAGCTATCCTCTGCCCAAGTGATCTCCAGTTTGATATGAAAATGCTAATATCACAGAATCAGAGGATCATAATGTCACGGAACTTTAGGGATTGGAAGGGACCTCGAAAGATCATCTAGTCCAATCCCCCTGCCAAAGCAGAGTCACATAGATCAAGTCGCACAGGAACAACTCCAGGTGGTTTTTAAATGTCTCCAGATAAGGAGACTCCACAACACCCCTGGGCAGCCCCTTACAGTGCTCTGTCACTCTCACTGTGAAGAAATTCTTTCTCAGATTGATATGGAACCTCCTGTGTTCCAGCTTATACCCATTGCTCCTTGTCCTATCATTAGATACCACTGAGCAGATCCTGGCTCCATCCTCCTGACAACCACCCTTCACATATTTATCAACGTTAATGAGGTTACTCCTCATTCTCCTTTCCTCCAAGCTCAAGGGACCGAGCTCCCTCAGCCTTTCCTCATAAGGCAGGTGTTCTACTCCCTTCATCATCCTCGTGGCTCAGCCCTGGACTCTTCCAAACTAATGATAAGCTTTTACTGAATGGCTTGTTTTGCAGCAGAGCTGGTTACTCGTTAACTTTCTTGCAGTCAGTGAAAACATTTTTAAAATAATCTGCTTGAAAATTTAACACTTTAGTCTATGGGCTAAACTTTTGGACATCTTACCCACACTTTGTTAACAAAGCAAAGGAAGCATTAGGTATAGCAGCAGTGCTGCCATTCTCTGCTCCCATGCTGCTATGGTCATGTTACTTCAGAAAAGGGAATGAAGTGGGTCTGAAATGAAATTAGGAACTCAGATACCTATGAACTTTCTAGAAGAAGCAAGAATATAATCTGAATTTTACAATACTGGACCAAATCGATCCCCTTTTCAGGAGTACAGTTAAACTTCAAGGTTTTCTAGCACCATGAACCATGGTGTGAATTTGGTCCTAGAGTTATCTTTCGCATACTGTTATCCGATATTTACAGGAAGAGAATTCCCCTGCTTCAGGCACCCTACACCTCTGGGTGAGGGTGACAGAGCATGGGAATGGGCTGCCTGGGGGGTTTTGGATTCTCCTTCTCTGGAGAAGTTTAAAACCCACCTGGATATGTTCCTGTGTGACTGGATCTAAAGAATCCTTCTGTGGTAGGGGGATTGGGCTAGATGATCTTTTGAGGTCCCTTCCAATCCCTAATGTTCTGTGATTCTGTGTTTCTGTGATTAGAAGACAGAAGCTCACAGAGAGTTGTACACTGCACAAGAGTGTGAGGAGCACTAGAACAGCCCTCACTAACAGTCACCTTTTTAAAAACACTGGGTCCTGAAGATCTCTGCTTAAAACTCAGTAGTACTTTAAAGATACCATATTAACCCTTGCAGAATTTGGATCCTAGTTCTAGAGAATCATATCTGCATGAAAGTCTTCTGAGCTAAAGATTAATCCTGGATGCTTGCTGATGAGGCATTTGTGATAGC
Source organism: Phoeniculus purpureus (assembly GCA_028565055.1). NCBI lineage: Eukaryota > Metazoa > Chordata > Aves > Bucerotiformes > Phoeniculidae > Phoeniculus > Phoeniculus purpureus. The sequence goes on from JAOXOE010000506.1 coordinate 29,591,433, forward strand.
TAATTGTAAGATCTGAAACCTGTAATGAGCTCCAGACACCCACACAGATGGTACTCCAGGAATATTGTCTTAATTTTCTTTCTCATTTCCTTCCCATTTAATAAGACGTTCCTATAATTAAACTAGCCTAAGGCTTGATTCAGTGGGTAATAACTCACGCTGAGGTTCAGCAAGAGCCTGAAGCTAAATATGCTTAGATATGAATAATACACAGATATTCCCCCCCCACTGCCGCTGTTTTTCCTGCAATGTCCCTTGGCTTGTTTGAAAGGGGTAAGTGAACACAGAACTTGTGGAGCAAACAGCATTGTCTTCTGCCAATGAAAGTGTTTTCTCTGCCTCCATCCTGCCCAGCTCTGTCAACACAAGGTAGATCACACTGCGCTCTGGCCAAGGTGGCCTTCATCATCATCATCTCATCATCATCTCATCATCATCATCTCATCATCATCATCATCTCATTATCGTTGTCAAGGTTGGAAAAGACCTTCAATATCATCAAGTTCAACTCTCCACCCTACAACCCCTAACCACTAAACCATCTCCTGAAACACCCTGTCTGCCTGTTTTTTGAACATCTCCAGAGACAGTTCCTCCACCTCCCCCCTAGACAGCCTGTTCCAAGGCCTCCCTCTGCTCTTTCTGTGAAGAATTTCTTTCCTAATATCCAATTCCTGGTAGAGATGGTCCTCACCAGAGCCTGCACAGCACCTGAAGGTGTTGCAGTGTCCAGAAGGAAGACTAATCCTCCAAGCATGTGCATTCATCACTAACTGTAAGTGTGTGAGCAGCACATTCATGTTCCTTAAGCTGTACACATGCACACGCATATGCAGCTGCAATGATGGGGCCGTAATTGGAGTTCCCAGACAGCTGTCCACAGTTAATGAAGAGGCCTCACCAGTTGGCATGGAAACAGGCTCTGAGCAGGAGCCAGTCCAGGAGCAGCACAACCCTGGCTGCTGAAATCACAGGGAGGTAAAAAGGTTTTTAAGGTTTTTCCCTTGTTTTGTCAGCTCCCATAACCAGGAATATACAGAGCCCAGATTGTTCGTGGGGTGAATTGACTATCAGGAAAAGCTCTGAATACAGAAAAGTTAAGAACATCATACTTTCTTAAGACTTAAAATTCTTGTCTCCTTCCCCCTTGAAAAATTCCTTTAAAATCTTTTGGTGAGCAAACACCCTAGTCACCTTCTGGGTGAAATCCTCAGGTAACCCCAAAACCTGGCTTATCACCCAGGCACCACAGCAAAGACACAAAGAGCAAGCCAGAACTGCCAAACCGCAGTCAGCCTGGGATGAAAAAGTCTAGCAACAAAATCCTAGCTGATGTATCAGGAGCCTATGACTGCAGATAAAGTTATGGATGTTATTCAGGGCTTTTTTTATTGCTCAGGACTTCATATTCTTAAATCATCGTGCAGTTGTTGATGCTGTAACACGTTTACTCTCAGTTGATCCATGCATGATGGAGGTCAACCCCTGGCATTTATAAACATACATTGTTTAGTCTCAGGTTTTATCCCACCATAAAGCTGATAAATAAAAGAAGAAAATTGACCAAGCAATGAGTGAGGTTCTGAAAGCTCGATGCTGAGTGCTTTACTCTGGTTTGAAAGCTAGGGCTTCAGAGATTTACTTTTTTAAAGTTTAAACTAGAAAAAGCGCATGTGTGCTTCAACAATGAGAATCAACAGCGTCTACCTGCTTTGAGCCTGGGATTAAACGTGTGAATTGATCCCGACACTCTGTCATCAGTACCCAGAGCTCAGATCCAACTGGGCCTGCCACACACAGCAGTTGTGGGTTCATGCCATCCCTTCTAAAGATAGTGAAGTGTGGCCAAGAAGTCTTTGCTCTAGTTTCAAGCTCATTAGATGAGTGATGACAGGTTATAGTAGCGGTCCCTTATGGCCAGACACCAAGCAAGGCCCCCAACTGCTGCTGTCCACTACAATTGTGGTTGAATTTAGCCAGCTGTTGTGACAACTAGGGTAGCATAAGCAGCAGACCTCCCTGTGCTCTGCTTTAATGAGCTTTGCCCATTTTATGCAAGTTCCTCTGCAAGATGTTTCTGTGAGGTCTTTGTGCTACTGCTGAAGCATATGGGCACATCCTCTCACTTCTTGTGTTGGCCTTCATGGAAGAAACACTTTCTTCTTAGTTGTTTCCTGACTTTTAGTCTACTGGTTGTGAACTAAACTGTGTATTCGTAGCAAAATCAGGTAGCTCGCCTCACCTCGTTTTTTCCAGACTGTCTGCTCAAGTTTATGCTCTTTATTTTAAGAAAGAGGTGAAGGGAAACACCAACAGTGGGATCTTGATTTCATAGCCTTCTGCATATATAACAACAGTGCATTATCACTGTGCTTCTGGAGTTCATTCTTGCAAATCAAACAGTGGAATATTTCTCTCTTCCCAATAATTGACACTGACCCTTTGGGGGAAATTTGCAGAGTCTAAATCTTCTTTTACAAGAAATGCCCCCCCAAAATCAGAATTCTGGTTAAAATTGTTTTCCCTGCTTGTCTGCTCTGCAACCACTTTTACCAGAGGTGATATGAAGAAGCCGTAAAGACCTTCATTGTCTCTCCCTTGCTTTCAAACATTACAATGTTGAGGATTCAAACCTGTGAGATGAGTGTTTTCTGATTACAAGTTCTTTTAAGTATCAAATTCATTCTATGGGACTTCATCTGAATCTTTACTATGTTCTACAGTGATTTTTACTATGATTTACTATGATCATTAATGTTTATAAACATGGAAAGGGCAGGCATCAGGAGGATGGAGCCAGGTTCTGGTCAGGGGCATCTAGTGATAGGACAAAGGGCAATGGGTGTCAGGTGGAACACAGGAGGTTCCACATCAATATGAAAAGGAACTTCTTCATGGTGAGGGTGACAGAGGCCTGGAAGGGGCTACCTAGGGGGTTGTGGAATCTCCTTCTTTGGAGATATTCAAAACCCACCTGGATGTGTTTGTGTGCTGCTTGATCTAGAGGATCCTGCTGTGGTAGAGTGATTGGACTGGATGATCTTTTTAGGTCCCTTCCAATCCCTAATGTTCTATGATTTACTGTCTTTACTACAATTTACAGTGTCATTGGCTGTAATCTCATGTAGATTCAAGACTAAATTAAACTCACAGCACTTCTGATTTTACAGTTCTTCCAGGCCTTCACACTATTTCCAGAGTTACTGAAAGAGTCAGAACTCACTCATCTGGGAAAGCACTGCCCAAATGCTTTGATATTCTGAACACATTTCTGAAGGATATTGGCACACATCATTAAGTTGGTTGCATTATGAAATGCTCAGAAGGAAGTAAACCCCATAGACTTCATTATTTATCAAGGTACCAAAGAAATGATGATCCCAGTTGCTGTTTAATTTGCCAGTGGCAGGACTAGATGATCTTTCGAGGTCCCTTCCAACCCCTAATAATTCTATGATTCTATGATCTACCACATATCTACATGTGTTTAAACTTGTGTTGGCAGTCACGACCAGAAAAAGGATTTCTTAACTGGCTTCCAGAGTGCAAAATCTTGTCAGAATATGAGGAAAGATTTTGTTTCTGTTCTGTAGAAGGGTTGATTCGTTGCTCTAAGTATTTCCTGGTAAAACATCCATCACTCATTATTTGATGCAGATGGAGGCAAGGCAGAGAGCCAGGCATGGGACACAGTTTGAGAGCATGATGAGGCCTTTGTGGTTCTCTAAGTCATGTTTTAAAATTAATTGCCATAACAAAGCTGTATTGAGATATCGCAACTGTTTTCTTATTGCAGTCACTTGCTTTCAGCTCTTGGAGAGACAAGGATCTTCCTTCTTTCTAGAGATATTAGGATGCATGAGCTACGAAGAATCACTGAACAAAGTACTGAGCAAAATGCAAACATAAAAGGGTCTTTTTATGAAAAGCTCCCTCAGAATTCTGTGCAGCAGTGGTTTGTTCTCTTAATGCTCTGAGTTAATCCATTCTCAGTAATGTGACGAAGTGTCACATTACCACTTCTTACTAATTTTGTCCTAAATATGAAGTAGTTTTATCATTCAATGAAAAGCTACTCTGATAATTTTCAGCCTTTGTCTCATTCCCATGATTTTCTCAGCCATGCTGCCTTCTTGTAAAGAAGACCTTGTCTCATGAAGTGTGTTCTGGATTTGTAAAACACTAGGGAATGAATCTGAACTCTAGGGAAGTTAAAAGCAACTTCTCTGCTTTAACAGAGAGAGGATTTGCTTCTAGTTGCTTTGTCTTTTTCCACATTCCTCATATCTTGATGCAGACTCAACACAATGCTTCATATTGGGTCTGAAATTCATATTGAATTCAAGAAAAGGAATTTAATCCTGGATCTAACACTAATGCAAAGCAATAACTTTTTACAAATGATTCCTTACTGTGCTATTCAATAGGTTAAAACACACAGCATCTGGCATTTGCAGTAAATATTTGCTTTTGGAATATCTGGGAACTCCACCAGTTTCTGACTCTTATTTAAGTACTAAACTATTTAAACAAAACTAGTTTTTCCTCCTTTTTAATTTTATTACCCAGTTCAGTTTCTCTTACATATAATTCATTCAATAGGCAAAGATTTGTCACTTTAAAACTAACAGTAGTAGTATAGTGTTTTCCCAGCAGCGTTCACTGCCATCACTATCCAAAGTCTGATGGAAACTCCTCACGCAATTTTCTTGTGCTGATCACTTCAATAGCTAATTGCAACACGAATGTGAATTAATTGATTCACAGCACCTTCATGAGGTGCCAAAGAGGGGTTTCACTGTCATTTTACAGCTTACAGCTGAGACAAAGGTCAATGTGCTCACTGGCTGTAGCTACTTGGTTTGAGATCTCATTGCAAAAAAGTGTTTTATTTTAATAAAGTTCAAAATCTCGCACTTTGCATCATAGCCTGTGGTCTACTGTTCAATGTAGCTGATGATATTAGTGTCTTTGCCTCCTCCTGTCAGCTCTGGAAAGAGGATCTAGACCCAAAATCCAGCACTGAAGTCAAACAAGATCATTCTTCTCTTGAAGGAGAAAAGCTATAGAGGAAATAGTAAAGAGAAGATCTGCAGTCAGAACCACAACAGAGTTATTCAGAAACACCGAGGAGATGATCTGCAGTAATTCCAAACTGTTACTCAACTCAGTTCACTAAACACATACTGATTTAGCAGAAAAAAAGGAAGGAAAGGAGCAAATGCTGCATCTGACATTGCCAGTCATTTCCCTGGATTACCCTGGTGCCCTGAGTTAAACCCCCAAAACTAACAAGAAACTGTTTCCCAGAAAACAGTCTCAGACGAGCATGCTTTTTCGGAGTTCTTTGCATCAGTGTTTATTTCGTGGGAGCTGATGAAAGTCCCAAGGGTTTACCTCTGACAAAAAGAGTGGGACAAATCCACATGAGTGCCCAGCAGCTCTGCTCAGCTGTGGTCAGGCTGGCAAAGGAGATAATTCTGCCAAGCGAAATGGCTTCCAGACTGTGCACTTGTGTGTCAAAATGACATTAGTGTATTTTGACACAAGTGCTGTCTTTTATCAGGGATAAGATTCAAAGCCATGGAGATGGAGAGATGGGAAACTGGAGGTTGACAGGAAAAATAGAAGTTGACAGAAAAACATAAAGAGAATTTGTTAAAACAAACCCAACACTCTAAGAGCCAGCGATACCTTCAAAGATCACATTTAGAGCAAAGGATGTTTCATTGCTCTATGCCCATGAGAGTTTAGGCCTGGAAAATTAATTTTCTCTGCTAAATACTACAGAATTTAAAAGTCCCTGTGTCTGCTTTAATGTCTGGAACTGCCTGGCAAGTGTTAGCTGATAAAAGAAGATTAATACACACAGAGCATGGAGATAGTTAAAAAGGGCTGGTAATGCCTGATCATGTCTATTTTGGTATAAATTTTGGACAACTTAGATGCTTACCTAAACAAAGTTCCACGGGGAACTCTACAAAACAGGGGAGCGCAGCTTGAGGAGTGGATAGTATTGATGGTCTTATCAGTGATTGAACTATTTGCCTAACTGTAAAGACATTGCAGGGCTTTAATAAACCCCAGACCTGAATGAGGCATCCCCAGTAGAAACCTGCAGCTGAAATCCATACTTCAGTTAATCCTTGCCCAGCAGCACTCTTCTTGTTTTCCTGAGAAACTGGATTTGTCACTTGGAAATAAAAGTAGAGGGAACACATAGCTTCATGTGCAGCAATTATCACTGAGGTTTCCTACCTCTTTGTTAGCGACACTGAATTTCCACTAAATTCCATGGACCAAAACTTTGTTGGATGGGGTTAAAGATTTCTAACTTCATATCAACAAAAATTCCTGCCAGGGTGATTGTTATGTCCAACAAGGCAGGTCATTTCCCTCCTGCGCATTTTCCTCTTCTTATCTCTGGTGACTCCAAAAGCACAGAAGCTAAAACTAAAACAACAACCTGCACCCGGTCAACCAGGTCATCTCTGATCTTTCGGTCAGTCCCCTTTGACAAGCACCCAGTCAATAAAAATGCTCAGAGCTGCCAGTTACTTGAATTCCCTTATCCCTTTCACAGGCTTGAAGCCTGTAGAAGACAGAATGATAGTTTTCATCTTCTTATCCAAATTTCATCAATCAGTGAAGAAAGGTGCTGCCAATTATGGATGACTTGGCTTCCTCTGACAGCTGTCTATTAACGTGACTGATGCCTGCTCCTCTCTGCTAGAGTCCAAAAGCTTCTGCAGGGCACACATGAAGATCAAAGACTTCTATCTAAGTCCCCTAACTCAAAATATTTACTTGCTGTCATCTGAAGAGATAAAGAGAAGTCATGGCCTCAACATCTGACAACTCACTTGCGATGCTACTAACGTATCCCATTTACCATTAATGTCACCAGTGATATAAATAGGATATTGCAATGCCTACACAACAGTAGTTCCCAGACAGAGATAGCTAGATCAAATTCAACCTGGATAAGGCAAAAAGTAAATAAATACAGCCAGGAAGGAGGGATCACTGGGAAAATGGCCCTCTGTGGAGGCATATGCACAGAGCACAAGCCTTTGAGATCAATAGGCTCAAAGACAGGGCCTCCAATCCTTGTGGTCAGATGCATCTGCTTAGATTTGATTCTCAGGTTATAGTTATTGCTTAATGTCACACAGTCCATCATGATGAAGTCACCTCAGCCACATAAGGCTGAAGAAAACATTTCATCATCTCATTTAGCAATATAATTATACAACTGCAACATCATCGCTAAAACAAACCAGGAATCACTGCGGGGACAGAGCAGCTCCACAGCAGTTTTAAACAACATTTTAAGAAAAATAAAGTATGTTATGAATAGAATTAAAAAATAAAAAATCTATTACAAGTATCAGTCATGTGGCCAGGTGTCTTTTAGCTTGTCTTCATTATCATAGAATCATTAGACATTGGAAGGTACCTCGAAAGATCATCTAGTCAAATCCCCCTGCCAGAGCAGGACCACCCAGACCAAGTCACACAGGAACACATCCGTATTGTTTTCTAGAAGTTCTAAGCACCTACAACACAGTTGTTTCTTTTGTTAAACTTCTTATTAACTAGACTTCTACTGTATAGCAGAGGGACTAGTACAGCTATGACAGCACAATTTTAAGTCCATTTGCTTTGGAAATCCCTCATTTTATGCCTTAAACAGTAGTCTCAGTTATTTAAATGTCATTCTGTTAATATATTTTCTAGCCTGATCATGATCTAACAGTCATTGAGCATGAAGTGAGAACTTTAATAGTTAAGACTCTTAAAGTGCACTTCTGCCTGCAGTGTTTTACTTTTATATGTAAGATCAGGCATCATACATGGAATTGATCTTTTGTACTTCCACAGACTTTAGTGAAGTAGTCACAGAATCACAGAACATTAGAGATATGAAGGGACCTCAAAAGATCATCCAGTCCAATCCCCCGCCACAGCAGGATCCCCTAGATCAAATCACACAGGAGCATGGCCAGGTGGGTTTTAAACATCTTAAGAGAGGGAGACTCCACAACCCTCCCTGGGCAGCCCCTTCCAGTGCTCTGTCACCCTCACTGTGAAGAAGTTCCAAGAATTAAACCTCACGTTCTGGATCTGAACAACAGGATTTTTTAGTGATTTCTAATAAAATTTTACTCTGGTCTTTTACTCTGAAACGTGTTGAATCCGTATTACAGAATCACAGAACATTAGGGATTGGAAGAGACCTCAAAAGATCGTCTAATCCAATCCCCCCACCACAGTAGGATCCTGCAGTTAACTCACAGATTGTATGGCTAATTTCTTTTTAGCTGCTCATGGAATGGAAGTCCACCTGCCTGTTTCTCCCAGCACATTTAGCAGCGCTTTGCTGTCAGGCCTTTTGCCAGAATGTGGCATTGTTCATCTCCTTTGCCTTGCCATTTATGTTCTTACTGTTACGGTTTTGTCTGTTGGGTCAATAAGATTAGATTTCATTAGCACAGCAAACTGAAAAATGAAATGCAAGTTATTAGATAATCATTAAAGCACATCTGCTGCCTTTTTCAGAGTGCCAAAGTCTGAATTCCATTGAACTAGTGACATGGCACTTGACCAGCGCTTAGTTCAGCTATAGTCAATGAGCTGCAAAAGGATTAAAATATTAGCAGCTAGTTGATTCAGCCTAATCCCTGGCAGTTTTGTTTAGACTGCAGAGAAAGGTGCCTAGAGCAAAAGACAATGAAACAATTGCAGTAAGAAAATGCTAACATTTTTGAGGCCGTTCCACAAATTGGTGCTCCACCTTGGTGTTATGCCAAAGCACCAGCTCCTCACACACTCTAAATACACTTTCATGTGCTTCCACCCTGAGGCTATTCAAATTCCCTGAGAACCTCTCAGTCTGGAAGTCTGGCTGTTAGAGAGTGGAAACAGGTATTCACTCCATCATCCATGCATCCAAAATGAACACCAATCTGAGCTGTGCATGACTGCCGTGTCTCAAACACTGGCTTCCTTTCTCTTTCCAGAAAGTCTTCTGAAATATCCTGTGACAAATATTTAAAGTTAGGTGTTTTTAGATGTCTAATTTTGATTTATTTTTTTTTAAGAATACTTGGCTGTTATGTGTAGGTCTTGGCAAAGGAAAACACCTGTTTTACAGACAAAAACTAGATTTTCCAAATCTAGCCTTCATCACAGAACATTAAAGATTGGAAGGGACCTTGAAAAATCATCCACCCCAATTCCCCCACCACAGCAGGATCCCCTAGCTCAAGTCACACAGGAACATGTCCAGGCAGGTTTTAAACATGTCCCAGCGAAGGAGACTCTACAACTCCCTCTTGTGAGGAACAAGATGGATTTCCAATTTGCTCATGCTAGCTGGTATCCTCAAAGAGCAAAATCAAACCAAACTTTCTGTGGTCTTTGGAAGCTTCACTACCTGGATTCATTAAACTGTAGGGTGTTTGGAATTTTTTTGCTATCTACTAGATTCATAGAATTGTTTAGGATGGAAAAGACATTTAAGATCATTGAGTTGAAATGTTAGCACTGCTAGTTCATCATTAGACCATGTCCCTCAACACCACATCTCCATGTCTATTCAACCCCCACCTCACTCCAAACTCCTTTCAGGCAGTTGTAGAAAGTGAGAAAGTCTTCCGTCAGCCTCCTTTTCTCCAGGTTAAACAACCGTCAGTGGCTCCCCAGAGCACTTGTACTCCAGACCCTTTGCCAGCTTTGTTGCCTTTCTCTGGACACACTACAGCACAAAACTTCCTTCTCGGAGTGAGGGAACCAAAAACTGAAACCAGGATTGAAGGTGTGGCCCCACAACTGCTGAGGCACAGGATTTCTGATACAAGCCAATTGATATAACAGCTCCATTTCAAGCAAAACGGGAAGTCTGTTTGGTACAGTCTGTATATCGAGTATAGCTATGTACCAAGAGACTATATAGACACCCTATAGATGAATAGATATAAGCTGTACACAACCAGTGGGATTGATACTAATAGTATGAAATGTAATACGTATATCAAGATAAGAGAAGGGTTAAGAGGTGGGTCAACTGTAGCTTGATGTGTGGATGTACGTTTTTCAGTGAACAATTTTCTGTATTTAACCAACTCGCCTGGCCATGTTCCTGTGCAACTCAATCTAGGGGATCCTGCTGTGGTGGGAGGATTGGAGTAGATGATCTTTCGAGGTCCCTTCCAATCCCTAATGTTCTGTGATTGTGTGAAGTCATTGTATCAGGTGTCCTTTTCTTCATAGCCATTTCCAACACTGCTGCTACACTGCCATATGACCATTACTGTCCTTGCACCCATTAATCCTGATAAACAGTTGCTCACACAATGTCCCTGTATTGTACTCCTGGAATACGCCCTCTCACATATTACTCACCTGCATTATCAGTAATAAACAAGTAAATTATGATAAGCCATCAAGTCTGTAACAGGTGGTGAAAGGCAAAGAGGAGATAAACCGTACAATTAGAAGTTTATAATTGACGAATAGTTATTTCATCAATGATTTTTGTTTTCTCATTTGTTTGTTCTTTTCTTTCTATTACAGACTTACCTGTTGGAATTTCTCTTCTAATGAGCAGGAACTCAGCAATATTACTTTGCAATTCCATGTTCCAGCTAAAGCAATTAAGGAATAACAACCAGGTAACTCTGAACTTCTTACCTACATAAAGGATTGTCTTTTCACTCGTTTTGATCATGATAAGTTCTAGCTTGTTTCCAGTCTTGCACTTTCAGGAGCAAGAATTGTGTCTGTATGTCCTGCTATATATATATCCTGCTGTATACCCTGCTGCATGTCTATGATAACACAAGTGAAGCAACACGACTTAAAAGCTCCCAAACTTCTACTGCACTTCTGTAAGTACTTTGCACTCTTTGAGCTCAAAACCAGTCATTTTTAAGAGCTGATTGGTGTATTTCTGGCTTAACTAATTAGTTGAAGTGAAGACCAATGCATGAGTCTCATGCAGCAGGCCTTTTCTCTCTTGTTATGACTTTGCTTTAAAAGTCAGCATTTGTATCTGAAGGGTCTGTATTGTGAATTCAGCTTGGCCGCACAGAATCACAGAACATTAGGGATTGGAAGGAACCTCGAAAGATCATCTAGTCCAGTTCCCCTGCCACAGCAGGATCATCTAGATCAAGTTGCACAGGAACATGTCCAGGCGGGTTTCAAATGTCTCCAGAGAAGGAGACTCCAAATTCAAACCTGACTATTCTTGGTTCCAGAACAGAACAAAAGTCGTGAAATTCTGGATAACTGGCTGCAAGGGTCTTTTGGAAACAAACAGAGCATTTTTCATCCTTTTTGGAAGTAAGATATACCTCATCATACACATGGGATTGGGACAAACACCTTCGATGCAGGAAGTCCAGATTTATCTCTTCTGTATTCCAAGGAGGAATCAGCCCCACATCTGTGAATTTCATGTAAGATGCACTAGATGACCCACACCAGAGCATGAACGATTCAGGAAAGAATTCAAAATTCACCGGGTGAGAACTGTCTCTCCCACTGTCAAAGAATGATTCAGGTATGCATCTACGCTGTGAGAAATCTGGATTCTGTTGTACACTCTGTCAATGGCCAGGGTATTTTTCGCTGGTTCATTAACATGGTTAATGCAAAATAGAGAAAGGAGGAGACAGGTTTTAGGGCTCTTCTTTTCTGACTACTTTCTAGAGAATGTAACCACACAAATGCAGTCTCCCTGGCTTAGTAATTCCTGAGGTCTTCTCTGAAGAATAGAGCAGCGTTAGTGGAAGAGAGAGAACACATAGAACAAACTGCAGGGGCTAGGGTATCCCTCAAATGGGAAAAATTCTAATCCGGATCTTCCATTTACTTAGTTATTGCTCTAACACTTCATTTTTGTATTAAAATGTCCCTGCTGGTCTCTCTGCAGCCTTTGTCACTGATCCTCAGTCTCTTTGCACGTGTTTTAAGCAGCAGTGAAATGTAAATCTGTGAGGCTGCTGACCATGAGAGGAATGTTTCTTAGAGCTATAAAATGGGGTTGAGGCCAAAGTGTGATGGATCTGGCAATGGTAACTAGCAGGACAGTGCCCTGTAGGGCATTAGCTTCTCACCATGGGTTAGAGTAGCCGTAAGTCTGTTTTCACTTGCAGTGAGAGCCCATTTGTTCTCTTCCTTCTCATGCATCTCTCACCTCTTGCTACATCCCCATATATTAAGAAGGCAAAGCCCCAACTCTTCCTAGTAGTTTTGTATTATTCTTGCAGATGCTGGCATCTCTTATGAGGCACTTTATCAGAACACATTGCTAGTTTTGAACTTTACATATTTCACTCAGGTTTTTTTTCTATTCTTAAAAATAAAAATAAGACTAAGCAGAAGGGAACAAAGTTCTGTTTCATGCCTCGTGGGTGGATTTGTGGTAGAATCTGTCTTTAAAGCAAACAAACACAATAACAGACTATGAGTTTGTGTTAGGAGCTGGCTCATTCCATCTGTGTTAATAACAGGGCACATTTTGTCATCTAAATTAATTCTAAGTGTTAGTCAAGCAATTCTATGTTTTAAAGTTCTGCAAAGCCCATAGCTTCTTGTAACATTCAGGTCAATTGAGTTTTCCTAAAAAACTTTCAGTTCTTGTGACTCATAACACCACCTTCTGGACAATTATGACATAAATGTGACTAAAATGCTCTTAATTTGTGCATTGGCCTGTGTGTGCTGCTAAAATACTCATATGTGTACCTGCTGTGGTCACCAGCTAACATCAGTCCCATCCGGTGAGGTCATGATCAAGTATTCATTAGTGTCAGTGAGTAAATATCTGTCAAGGTCCAGAATAATTTCCCCTGTTGTATTTTAGGCCTGGGGAATATTTTCAGCACAAAGATTAGAAAAAATAAAATAATGAGTCACTTCTGATATTTTAGAAGAGCAGCAGCCTGATCCTCTTACAGCTAATCTCTGTATCTTAGTGGGTGATCTCATTCCTGTCAGCAAAGAGCATGGCATCTACTTGGGGAGGTACTTAGGAGGAAAATATCACTTGTTTCAGTCATTTAGGAAAACACCATCATGTTTATAACAAAAACACTCAACAAAACATCTGTGTTCCAATGGGGTAATTGATCTTCATTACTCCAGCAGCCCATTATAACATTTTTTGTATGCTGAGCCACATAAGACATGTTCAACATACATCAAGAGAGAGCCAAGAGAAGGAACAGCTTCAGCTGTGAAACATTTTGGACAGCAATCCTATATGCCAACATTGCAAGAAGCTGGGCCTGCTTTTCAAGGTATGCGGTACATTCCTGTGCAGTAGGGTATTGCATCAGTTACTGCATATTTCAGACAGCACAAAACCACCTTTCCCAAAAATCCTGACTGACCCAGCCAATTTGCTTCCCCCTGAAACAGTTCCATGTGCCTTGGAACTTCTACTGAATAAAGATCCCTACCAAGCAAGCGCTATCACAGCTCGATATGTTCTTGACTTGTTCTGCATTACGTATTTTATAGACCCCAAGATCACATGCTGACTCATGGAGATTGGTACAGAGCTATTAGGAGTACAGCCCCTGCACTTCCTCCAGCAAACAGATATGTTTGAATCAATCAGATAAGGCAGCATGGAGAAAGGGACACTGGGGGAGCTTACAGTCATCTTTTCCTCACTTGAACAGTTGTTATAGTTGTTACTCCTACCAAGAGTAAAGGATTCAGGTCTTAGCAGACTTCACCACACTTAGTCAAAAGCAGCAAGTCCTACTCTTAATACTTAACCTACTAGTGCTTGTGAGGCTGAACAGCTCTTCCACAGGCAAGGTGTCAAAGCATTCATGTTCAGTGACTTACAGAGGTCTGTAATTGCAACCTGTTACTACACTGTCAGAGAACTACTATAGAGTCATTTAGGTTGGAAAAGACCCTTAACATCATTAAGTCCAACTATTAACCTAACTGTCACAGAATCACAGAATCACAGAACCCTAGGGATTGGAAGGAACCTCAAAAGATCACCTGGTCCAATCCTCCTGCCAGAGCAGGATCACCTAGACCAAGCTGCACAGGGACATATCCAGGCGGGTTTTAAATATCTCCAGTGAAGGAGACTCCACAACTCCCTTGGGCAGCCTGTTCCAGTCCTAAGCTCAATGCTAAATCCTATCCCTAAGCTCCAGATTTACACTAAGGGATCAAATTCAATGCCCTCTTTAAGCAGCCTCTTTCAAGGGCTAATCACCTTTCCAATGAAGAAATTTTTCCTAATGTACCATCCACACCTCCTCTCATGACTTAAGACTATTTCTGCTTCTTACCTGCCTAACCACAGAGGGGATAGAATAGTTTAATCATGCTCTGCAAAAGCCTGCTGCAGGAAAATATCTAAACCTTGTGCAAACATGTAAACATTTCCTAAGTCACAGAGACACAGAATGTTAGGGAACTGTCACAGAATCACAGAATCACAGAACCCTAGGGATTGCAAGGGACCTCGACAGATCATCCAGTCCAATTCCCTGCCAGAGCAGGATGTCCTAGATTGAATCATGCAGGAACATAACTGGGAAGGTTTTATGTTTAAACTACATTTATTTTGTGTTTAAAATGACATTAAATTCATGTCACTGTGCAGTAAAAAAGAGTCAGAAGTGTAGGTTTAGTTTTGTGTGCAAAACAACAGTAAAAGACAATCAATATTTTGACCTGCATTGCATTCACAGAATAAAAGAATTTTGTAAACATTAGGTGCCTGGACTTAAGAAAGAAACCATGGACATGACTTTGACAGGTGTTGCATGTATGTGCTGCCAGGCTCTTCAGCAGTGAAAAATTAGCTGTATAAAAATGATAGACTGCTATTTTTAAACAGGAGGTTGTTATAAAAAAGGAAAGATATTTGTTTCAACTGTATTATAAAACCAATGCTTGAATAGTCGAGATGTGAAACAGAGGGGTAATAAGGTTACTCATGCTTTGTCAACAAATTTCCCCCCCCTTTTTTTTCCCTGATGTAAAAGATTTTCCTCTTTCCTCTTGGCAATGTTCGGAATATAGTAGACCTAACATTTATGGCAAAGAGTTATGATTATTGCCTAGGATGAATAACATACTTCAGATAAAGACATGCAATTCTTTTAATTCCAAGACCTTTGGGTGAGGACCAGGAATTCATTATATTAAGCTTAAGGCTAATTTTGTCTATTTCCTCAAGTAGAAATTTTGAAAATTCCATAAAATACATCCTTCTCATCATGATTCTTTTACTGTCAATTTGGAAAATTCTCAAAAAATCTCAGAGGCTTTCTTTGAAAGTGATTTTATTTTAAAAAAACCCCAACCTGTAGAGTTCTTTTCTTATCACAAAAGCAATTGAGAGGAATAAATTAATGGAGTAAGTTTGGAGTATTTATTGCTTACTGAGAGATACTGTACCAGACAGTCCGTGTCTCCTAAAGTCATTATCAAGCTTTTATTATCTTATTACTACTACCTGCACGGGTAAACAGATCACATGATTTAAGAAAAAACTCACCGGGTAAGACAGAAAATTCTGGATAATGTTAGAAGTATGTGTACCCTAGGTTGAAGTCTCGTTCCTTTCAGGTTCTGCTGATTTCAATACTCTTAGTCAGGCCTTAGAAATATTTTGCTGAAGCCATTCCACCTGATAAAGTTATCTTCAAGTCATAATGTGGTATTGGTAACCAGAGCAAGGTACTGATAAGTTCACACTCTGATAGTCCCAATTCCATTCCCAGCGGCACATGCATAAATTCAGAGAGCCTGTTCTCAGAAAATACACCTTCAACATGGTCTTCACGACCATCAACCTTCAACAAGAAAATACTCTTCAACATGGTCTTCATGATCATCAACTGTCAACATGAAAATATACCTTCAGTGCAGTATTCACCGAATCGCAGAATCGCTCTGGTTGGAAAACAGCCCTGGGATCATCAAGTCAAACCATCTACCCTACCTTACAAGTTCACTCCTAAACCACATCCCTCAACACCTCATCCAACAATCTTTAAACACATCCAGGGATGTTGATTCAATCACCTCCCTGGGAAGATCATTCCAGTGCCTGATCACTCTTTCTGTGAAAAAATTTTTCCTAATATCAAGTCTAAACCTACCTTGTTGTAACTTGAACCCATTCCCTCTTGTTCTTTCAGTAATTGCTTGTGAGAAGAGACCAGCACCAACCTCTCAACAACATCCTTTCAGGTAGTTGTAGAGAATGATGAGGTCTCCTCTTCTTCAACTAAAGAGCCCTAGCTCTTTCAGTCTTTCCTCATAAGATGATCTTAATGACCATCAACCTTCAGCTTGAAAATACTCTTCAACATTATCTTCATGACCATCAACCTTCAACATGAAATTATGCCTTCAACCTTGCCTTCCTAACCATCGACCGTCAATGAAAATACACTTTCTACATGTTCTTAATGACCATCAACCTTCAACATACAAATACACCTTCAGCACAGTCTTCATGACCACCAACTTTCAGCATGAAAACACTCTTCAACATGATCTTCATGACCACCAATCTTCTACATGAAAATACTCTTTGACATGGTCTTCCACAGAGGTGACACTGTTGTGTCAGCTGTGGCTTCACGGCATTTCTGCAGTGAGACATTAATCACCTTCTGCCTCAATAATTCAGACATGGAGACTAGTGGTTTAAGTTAAACAAGGCAGCACAATGAGGAGTTAGACGTGAATGTTCTCATTTGAACTTAGTGTGGTGACCATACGTTTCTTGTTGGTGGAAGCAGATGGTTTTTATAGCTGTGTTTCTAATACTAACATGTAGGAGATCCTCAAAGAGGAAGGAAAAAGTCACCACCTCAAGTTCTAACTAGCTTTATTCTAACGTCTGGATTTCTGAAGATCTGAATTTGTCATTTCAAATCATTTTACTCACCACGAGATGGCACTGTGTTTTATTTCTTCGTTTTCAGCGAGCGCTGTCCACAATCCTTTTGCCTTCTACCAAGTTCTCTAAAGAGAAAAAGACCAGATCTCAACAAAATATACCTGTTCATTTAGACCATCTGCTCTTTTTATTCCAGAATTGAAAAAAAGGCCAGCTTGTGCCTTGCAGAGTTTATTGATTATAGATATTACTTTCAGACTATAAAATCTTTCGCTGCCCACCACTTCACTCCTGAAGTTTCAGACCAGCCCAGGCTTACTATGCACTCATTAAATTTTAAAAAAATAGGATTCAGATGTAAGACTAATCCAGGTATTCTCCTAAATGCAGAAGACTTGGTAAGTAGTTGTGTTGGACACTGAGTTTTGAATTTGTAGGGAAATCAGGTGACACAATAATTTCTAGACAGTAATTTATACATTTCTGTGCTTTTGGGTATCATTTCTATTATATAAATCTAAACATATTCTTAAGTAGCTACTACTAAAGGTTCCAGAATTGCTTGCAAGGGCAGGGGGATCTACGAACACCCATATTTATGTAAATAGCCCTGGATTACTTTAAAAGACACTTAGATGTCGTCTCGGAGGATATGGTTTAAGGTTGGACTTGTAGAGTAGGATTGATGGTTGGACTCGATGATCCTAAGGGTCTTTTTCAACCTGAATGATTCTGTGATTCTATGATTTCCATTAGCTGAAATAGGAGATGCATCTTGGATGCTTTCAAAATGTTGCTTGTTGGTGTATTTATCAAGCTTCACCAAGATGCTGCTATGCACGGGACACTCACAGATCAGGGTGTTATACCATGGTTTCTACAGAATTCAGACATTAAGAATTTTATGGAAGTTGTTACTGTTTGAGTGAAAAAGTTGGGTTTGTGCTTCTGTTGCAAATCTGATCTAGTCAGTCTCTGCAAGCAGAGAAGATGCCTCCTTCTACAGTATCCCCATAAAGTATCCAGTGTTTGCTTTCTCTCTTGTGAAAGAACATCTGTTGTGAGTGGTATGAGCTGTCTTCTGGGTCTGACCCACCTCTAGTTACTCTTTTAATAACCCAAGTCAGTATGCACAGTAAGTGGGACATGCATGGGTCTCCTTTCCACATAATGGATAGGCAGCAGTAACCTTGCATCTGCTCTTGTGTTAGTCTGTCACTCACAATCAGGGGTTACTTGATGCCTAAAATAATTCCTCCCCTGACAACTAATTCATCTGGGAAGAAAAAAGACTCCATCCAGATGGTGGGAATCTCACAGGCTTCTATTTTTTTAAATGGCAAAGTCTCTCCTTTTTTTTTTTAATAGACACTCTGTAAGTTATATAACATTCTTGGAGATATCCCAGGCTATTATCAGCCTTTAAATATGTATTAGGCATTCAGAAAATAAGTCCTGACCTGGGACACTCCATCTCTAAAAATGTGGGCTGTTAAACTCCCTTACAAGTGTGAGTTCTGACAGCAAATACTGTATTTTTCCTTGGGATGTAAAAATTAAGGACAAAGAAGGATGGTATGGTGGGGAAGGGAATGGGACAAACATTTTTAACACTACGCAGCGATAGTTTACAGAGGTAGTTGGCAAGTTGTCACCATCTTCAGGCAGCTTCTTGGCCCATACACCAAGAATTAGTGATTTTAATCCAGCATTTAGCAGGCGTCTCAATGACAGAGCCCAACACTTGCAGAAACGCAGAGCGATTTGTGATTTGTAAGTGAGCAAATGAAGACATAATATTACTGAAAGGAGGACTAATTTCCCTATCCCAAAGAACGAGGCTTCAGAAGTGACTCTTTAAGAAACATCTGCTATGTCTGTTGAGAGAGCTTACAGAGTCTCACCCTGCAAAGCAGGGGGGTGTCAGTGTAATTGCTTTTCTATTGTTCTGCGTTAAAAGTAGAGGACCTCAGCCAGCATGACAGTTGTAATACTAGTCTTCATAAGCTGAGGTTTTCATTGTGGCATGGGTCAGCGTTTCATAAAAAATTCAGCTTTGGAAAAAAAAGTTTCTTGGCCATGTGTTTGGAGATGAGAACTTGGAAAAATATCTGGG
This sequence comes from Phoeniculus purpureus, assembly GCA_028565055.1. Classification (NCBI taxonomy): domain Eukaryota; kingdom Metazoa; phylum Chordata; class Aves; order Bucerotiformes; family Phoeniculidae; genus Phoeniculus; species Phoeniculus purpureus. The sequence goes on from JAOXOE010000506.1 coordinate 29,610,455, forward strand.
AAGGTCAAATTTCAAACATGAAGGTATCTGCATTTGAGATTGAAAAGTGGTATTTGGGAATAAATTCGTATCAGCTCAATATCTGAGGCTGCAAATACTGGTATTATCCATGTTCTGCTAACTTTCAGAAGAAAAAGCAGTTTATCAACAGCAGCGGCATGATGTCACAGAATCACAGAACCACAAAACATCAAGGACTGGAAGGGACCTCAAAAGATCATCCAGTCCAATCTCCCTTCCACAGCAGGATCACCTAGATCAATTCACATAGGAACATATCCAGGGGGGTTTTAGACATCTCCAGAGAAGGAGACTGCACAACACCCCTGGACAGCCCATTCCAGTGCTCTGGCACCCTCACTGGAAAGAAGTTTCTTTTCATATTGATGTGGAACCTCCTCTGTTCCAGCTCACACATATTGCCCCTTGTCCTATCATTAGATGCCACTGAGCAGAGCCTGGCTTCATCCTCCTGACACCTATCCTTCACATATTTATCAACATTCATGGGGTCACCCCTCAGTCTCCTCAAAGCTCAAGAGAACCAGCTCCCTCAGTCTTTCCTCATCAGGGAGATGTTCCGCTCCCTTCAGCATCTTTGTGGCTCTATGCTGGACTCTCTCCAGCAGTTCTGTGTCTTTCTGGAACTTAGAGGCCCAGAACAGGACAAAAGATTATAAATGCTGTCTCAGCAGGGCAGTGTAGAGGGGAAGAGAACCTCTTTTGTTCTGCTAACCACCTTCTTGATCCACCCCAGGATGCCATTAGCCTTCTTGACCATAAGGGCCCATCCCTGGTCATGGTCATCCTGTTGTCCACCAGTGGTAGTACAAGCAAGAAACACCCTGCTTCTACCAGTAAAATCAATGGAATTGAACTTGGATTTTGATGTTCGTCTAGTCTTTCAGCACATTTTGCTGAAACTTCCCTCAGAAAGATAGAAATGGGATTTCTAAACTCACATTTCAGTGGCTCGTGCATCCTGAGAAGGTTCCCTGCTGCACTGGGGGTGGCTGACAGAGGCCCAAGGCACACCCAGCCTCAGGGCCTGGTGCCATCTTGGTGGACACGCCCAGCTCCTGTGATCTCGTGTGGCTTTTGCCTTGCTGCGATCCCCACCGTGAAAACCACCATGGGAACAGCTCCAGCTGTGACTCCATGTTGTCACCAGGCACCACTTAAAGCTGTTGTAGGGGCAAAACAAAACTCTCTCTGGACAAAACCTCTTCCTGGGGTAGTGCCGCCATCTTAGCTCTTCACAGAGTTGTGCGGCCTGTCTGACGGTGACAGCCCAAGGGCCTGTGAGGGCTCTCAGTTTGCTGCCTGCCCTCACCTGTAGTGGTGGCTGCTGGGGGTGTCTTTGCCCTGTCACACAGACCAGGGCTGTGGTGGTGGTGCTGTGCCCAGGGGCTGCAGGTGCCTCCTGACGAGCTCAGGCGCTGCCCTGAGGTGGGCACTCCCGGTTCCAGCTGGATCCAACCGGTTCCATGGTCCCACAACCAGGCACAAGGCCTCAGCCCTGCTGGCAGGGCCTCAGGATAGAGTGTGTCAGGAAGGGCAAAAAAATGCCAGATGGGCAAAAATGGAGGGAAAAAAATGAGAAACAACCCTGTGAGCACACAGATCAGAGGAGGAGGAGGAGGAAGAGGAGGAAAAAGGGCTTCAGACAGTGGAGCTGAGGCCCATGGTGGAGCTGGAAGAAACGTGAGGGGGAAGGAGTCAGCTGTCAGCAGTGAAGAGCTGGAGCCAAGCCTGGCAAAGGGTAAGAACCTCCTATGTTTTATCTCAACCCATGATGTTTTTTATTCCTCCTGCCTGAGGAGGTTTTTATCCTGCTCACCCTGGGCATGTGGATTGCAAAAGGAACTGGGTGGGCAGCAGTGAACTCACTGCACATGAACACATCATAGGGCAAACTCCATCTCCTTTTCAGATCATCCAAAAAATGGAGGTACTCGAGTGGATAAAGGGATATTTTTGAGTTTAGAATTACAATTTAGGAATAATTTAGAAGCTGAAGCTTGTCACCAGGCACATTTCACCATTACGTGAGGTTTCTACCACAGGAGGCCCAGCTCAGTGCTCTGGTGTCTGAGGATGGCACCTCAGGCCTCCAACCACCTCTCCTCCCACATCAGGAGTGAAGAATGTAGTGAAAAGTGCTCTTTTCCCATATTTTGACCTGCTAGCTGGCACTTCAGGGTTCAAGCTGCCTCGAGCGGCGTGCGCTGAGTTTGGCCTGAGAAGACGCTGTGGTATTTCCATCTGTCAGTTACAGACTGAAAAAGGATTTTGTGGCTTCTTTATAAACAACCCCAAACCTTCACCTACGCTATTTATATCTAAACTGGAGAAACTCTAGTGATTGATGGCTGGACTCCTATGCCAAATTCTTGCCAATTGACAAAACAAATTCAGTGGGACCCGTGTACCACTGAAGGGATCAAGAGCAAGACTGAATTCCCAGTCTTCATTGTCTGCTCTTAAACCCCACTTAAACTCCACTCCAAAATAATAGTTTTAAATCTGCTTTCTACTGACTCATGACCTTTGGGAACGAGTATTCATCTTGCAGCAAGGTTACCAAGTCTGTATTTAACACTAATTTACTCATTTTTGCAGCCTGCTTTTTTGCTTCCAAACATTATTCTTAGGGGTTTTTCGGCCAACAGGCATAGGAATAGCAAGTAACATTCATCTGCGATTACCAGATGTCTGTTTATTGCTATTGAAGGGGATTATGCCTTTAAAAGGAAGCAAGAAAACGGTATGAGAGCGATTTCTTAATAAGAAAGAAGAAATTCTTATTCCAGAGGTTTTTCTGTGTGTTGTTTTTTTTTGGAGTTTTTTTTGCTCACAAAGTTGTATAATATATAAAAAATACATATTTATATAAAAAAATATATAGTTATATAAAAAATATAATGAACAACTAAAATGGGTCTGATAAACAGGCCTTATAAATGAAGGTACCTGAGCAGACACAAAATAAAAAGCACTCTATATTCCAGCACATGAAAGAGTTTTGACAATGAAAATTAAAGATTATTTTACTTAATTGACCTTTTGTGTTTATACCACTTAGTTTCCTGGAAAAATTAATTTAACTGAATCAGCTGGGTACAAGAAACCTTGAAGTATTTATCAATTGGCAAAACTAGAAGTATAACCAGATGCTTGATCTTACGAATGTCCTAAACCATCTAACAAAATAATCTTGGGAGCTTGGGGGGGAGGAAGGGGTAGGAAGGATATAGAATTGTTGAGATTATCCTGGACTTTGATAAAAATAAGAAAAATGTACCCTGATCTTTTAGAATCTCCATAGTTTGAGTCTTCTTCTCTGGAGATGTTTAAAACCCTCCTGGACTTGCTCCTGTGTGACTTGATCTAGGGGTTCCTGCTGTGGTGGAGGTGTTGGACTGGATGATCTTTTGAGGTTCCTTCTAATGCCTAATGTTCTGTGAATCTGTGAATCTGTGTCAGGCCCTCAACTCAGTGACCAGCAGCGTGATAGTTTGTCAGCTTCTCTGGCAACAGTGAATCAATTCTTTATGACCTTCTAACAAAAGCCAAAACACTGAGCCGGTTGCTGGGTGAACTTGTTTAAACAGAGTTTGTTGCACTACTAAGCTTTTCCATTCACATCTGTTTGGTTAGTCTGGTTCAACAACTAGTTGATTCTAACTTCAGAAACTCCTTGGACTCTGGGAAGGCAAAGAGGCTTGTCTTTCCCTCCCAACCCATGAATAAAGTCAGACTGTGAGAGATACTATATAACACATCTCAAATTCTGATCTGTAGTAATCAAAAGCCAATCAATTAGGGTTAAAACATGCAGATAATGTATTTCTTTATCTAAGATGCTGTCAACACCCTATCTTGGTAAACCTATGTCTTGTTCTGATATAGCTTTAGGGTAGCATTATTCTGGTAAAACATGTTTTGTATGTTTAGCTTGGTTTCAAATTCTCATCTAAATGCAGCTCGACAGATCTGAGTAATGGGTGAGTAATGCATGCTAGGCACTGCAAACTCTGAAACAAATATGAGGAGAGGCAGAGAAACTTTCTGGTAAATGAAAAGGAGATTTTGTCACTTATTGGTGGAACAGTCTGTTTTTAATGGGAAAATGATGAAGAGCAAGCACCAAATGAGATCAGAGCCAGTGATGCAAATCAACACATCTTGCTTGTTAATTTAAAACCTGATTTAAAGCAACTACTTGTATCAGTCCCCTCCTCCCCCTATTTGAGTGGACTGTCAGTTAAGACACTCTGCCTGCTCTTCAAGGAGAATGAAGGGTGTTTGTGAATGTGTTGCTTTATTGTAATTGTATTCTTGTTCTTGCAAGATTTCTAGTATTCCTTTTGAATAATATTTCTTTTACAATAGTTTGTAGTATTTCTTTCTTCACAACATGGTATTTGACTATGCCTGTTTCCAGAAGTCCTTTGCTTTTATAATGATATAAATTATGGGTTGATTTTCTTCACACTTTCCATGAATATCGTCTAAACTGTAACTAGAGTAGAGACAAAGCACTGAAGAGGGAAAGGTAAGGTCAGTGCATCAAATTCTTTCATGTAAGTTTTCTAGGCAGGATGAAAATAGCTGTTATGGCTTGATTTATATTCTATTTTGGCAGTAGCCCTGTAAGTGAGCCTTTGTGTTACGATGCCTGTATGGAACTACCCCTTCATACCATTTGTCGCATCAAAGACCTTCTGTTTACAGCTATCTCATGGCACCTTGTGGCTACAAGGTTTGTAGTTCTCACGTTTGCTGAATGTCAATGAACTATAAAATAATTAGCTAAGAATCAGGCCATTTAACCTGAATCAAGTTATGACACCATGTTTTCTCAGTGCTGGCTCCATCACCTACCTCAGCACTATGCAGGCAATCCCACTTGTACTACCTTAAAATGGAACTGATCGTACATTAGTTAGCAGTTATTCACACATTGCCCTGTGGAATAATTTCACAAAGAGCTGTATAACTGAGAAGATGAAAAGGAGTTAGATTTCACTGCTGGTTTAATATGTGCAGCTGTTTCACCCTGACATCCCTTTGCTAAATGTTCAGGAAACTCCATGCCCCAACACATCATTAAAAACCTAAAAAGAATTCCCTATTCTCCTGAGCATCTCAGCTCCAGATAAAAGTGATAGCTTAAAATATATCATCTGGTTTAAGTCCCATATAGCTGCCACTTGAAAAGAAAACTTCTATAAAGTGCTTCCAAAGGATATGAACTCTGAGGAAATTAAAGTGGAGATTTAGTTGAACAATAACCATTTTCCTGGAAGTTGGGCTAGACTAACAAAGTCTGAATCTAGAAGTTCATCTGTGCAGACATACTGGCAAAGTCTGTACTGGGTCATCAAAGCATCTGGACTTTGTTGTCCTCCAAGTGGGAAGTGGAATTTTCTCATCCATCAAAAATCTTGCTGCATTTTGCAAGGGACAGGTCCAGCATCACATCACTGTCTCTGGGGTAAAGAATTGTTTAAAATTAAAAAAAACCCCAATTATTAGAGACGTTGAAGAATGACAGTGTTAAAATCAAATAAAAACCAACAATAAACAAGGAAAGGAGCAGAGAGAGAGAGCAGCAATATGACCTTAGAGAAGACTGGTAATAAATGATTCTACTTTTCTACTGACTTGTACGAGAAATACTAACCACATCGCTCTGTGGACAGACAGATTGTCAAAGGACGAAGAAGGTCTTGTTAGCTGAGTGTCTTTGTCCAAGGATGGGAGTGGAACATCTCCATTATGAGGAAAGGCTGAGGGAGCTGGGTCTCTTGAGCTTGGAAGTAAGGAGCCTGAGTTAATCAACTCATTAATGTTGATAACTGTGTGAAGGGTGGGTGTCAGGAGGTTGGAGCCAGGCTCTGCTCAGTGGCATCTAAGAACTGGACAAAGGGCAATGGGTGTGAGTTGGAACATAGGAGGTTCCACATCAATATGAGAAGGAACTTCTTCACAGTGAGGGTGACAGAGCCCTGGAAGGGGCTGCCCAGGGAGGTTGTAGAGTCTCATTCTCTGGAGATGCTTAAAAGTTTAAAACCTGCAACTTTGTCTAAGTGGTCCTGCTCAGACAGGGGGATTGGACTAGATGATCTTTCAAGGTCCCTTCCAATCCCTAATGTACTGTGATAATTGAACAAAGTTCAGGCATACAGGGAGGCAATGGGAGTTTGTACTTGAGTCAGGCCATGAGCTTACTCATTACTGCTAAAAAAAGTTGAAGGTGAAAAGAAACTCGTGCTAACCAAGATTCTGAGAATGTTTCTTTATTATTTCCCATCTTCAATTTAGAGAAGATGTTTTAACTCCATTATTTAACTCACAAGCAGGTTTCAAAAGTCAGCAGCAGCAGATCTATTCCATGAAAAGGTGTGCATGAAGACCCAGCCTTTTCAAACAGTTTGTCCTTACCCAGAAGGAATTTAACAGGAAGGTAACGGTTAAGCATTCTGCTCCTTAACAGAGCTAGCCAATAAATCAAAATCCAAATTTCTACTGCTGCTGTAGTCATAAGAATCATTTAACCTTAGAGCATAAAACTCAGCTGATAATTTTTTTCTGCCTAACACATAATAAAATTCATTCTTGCAAAATTGTGGAAAAGTTAAGCACAGTCTACCCTTCTTACCCAGTTTCCTGTTACAAGATTGTGTGATTTACACATATGTTGTGTTTCTTTATTAAAAAAATTCCTCCACATAGCACCTTCTTTGTTCTAACACTCAAACATTGCCTCTAGGCCAGTGCTATAATAAAAGTTAAATGAATTCAAGGCCATTTGCTGAGAAAAAAAGATACTCTGACACTTTTTTTGCTTATAAATTTTTCATGTCAAAACTGTTTTCTTTTTCTCTTTGCTTTGCTATTGTTTTATTTCCTTTTATTTGTACAATATCCATCAAACAACTCCAAATAAATCTGAACAATTCTAGAAGGTACTTAAGACATTATGGTTTCAGATCAAAAACATAAATTCCACAACCCACATGTTACCAGGAAGATGTAATTCTAAATCACTTACCAACTCATTTGAAAATGTTGTATAAAACCAGGATTAATTCATTGATTAACTACAATTAAGAGTAGCAGGAGTAGGGAAGTGATTATACTGTATTTGGCATTGGTGAGGCCACACCTTGAGTTCAATTTTAGGCTCCTCAATACAAGACAGACATTTCCCTTTGTTGGGCCTGCTCCCCCCCAACAAGGTTGGTGAAAGGTCTGGAGAAGCCTTATGACAAATGGCTGAGGGACCTGGGACTGGTTAGTCTCAAAAAGAAAAGGAGACTGATGGAGAGAATTAATTGCTGCCTACAACTACCTCCAGGTGAGGGTTGTTGTTCTCTCACAAGGAAGAAGTGACAGGACAAGAGGAAATGGCCTCAGGTTGCATCATGGGAAACTTAGGTTGGACATCAGGAAAAACTTCTTCCTGAAAAGGGTCATCAGGCCTTGGAACAGGCTGCCCAAGGAGGGAGTTGAATGTCCATCCTTGGACACATTCAAAGCTCATGCAGATGTGGAGCTTAGGGACATGGCTTAGAATGGGCTTGGGACAGCTGAGTTAATGGTTGGACTCTGATCTTGAAGATCTTTTCCAACCTGAACAATTTCATGATTCTATTTTGTATCACAAACAATTATAATGTGTTTACAGCATAAATAAAAAGTCATCAGCTAGAAGTGAACACCAAAGATAATTCAGCAGGTAGGAAAGCAAGGTGATCAAACTACGTCTTCTCTCAGTCAGTAAATAAACTCAGTATTTTATTTGTGACCCACTGGCAAAATATCAATACAGTGTTTCTGTAGTTCTGAAGAAGAAAGCAAAATCTTCATATAAATTGCAAAAAACACTAGAATAGTTGAACCACAAAACATTAGGGATTGGAAGTGACCACGAAAGATCATCTAGTCCAATCCCCCTGCCACAGCAGGATCACCTAGATCAAGTTGCACAGGAACATATCCAGGTGGGCTTTAAACATCTCTACAGAAGGAGACTCCACAACGCCCCTGGGCAGCCCCTTCTAGTGCTCTGTCACCCTCACTGGGAAGAAGTTCCTTCACATATTGATGTGGAAGAATGTTCATACAACCTTATAGTATCACTTACACTCTAAAGATTCACAGAACTCAATCCCCACCCTTCTTACCCAGCATATCATCATTAACACACTCTCTAAGCACTTCAGAAAGTATCTCAGGAAACTTGCACTTGGTACACCAGTATCTGAAGTACAGGGTTTTAGTATTCGCTCCTTATACGTTGTTTGTTCATGTATGAATGGTGGGCAGGACAGCAGCTCACTACTGCACAACTGACCACAGAAAATTTGTGGGACGATCTGTAAAGCTGCCTCAGCGTCATGTAGCAGCGAGTTTGTTTTTATTTTAAAGCACTTCTCCATTCTTTATACCATTTCAGCAGAAACTTATTCCATATTCTGTTCTCAAACATTCATCACATCAGACTCAAGGCAAACAAGGCAAAGAACAAAATTCTGGCCCAATTTGCACTTTTTGTAGCTCCAGTGAGTATGCTTCTTTTACTATGTTAAAGCATAATACCACCAGTTCTTGTAAGCTGGCTCCACATCAGTAAATCTCTCTTTCCAAGAGCAGTCGGGCACAAGCAGTATATTGACTCTGACTCCTTCTCAAGATGTAGAAGTACATGTAGAAGTATACAGCCTAACAGCTATAAACTGGCTGAGTTGTAAACCATCCAACAGAAACTGCTAGTCTAAGAATAAGAGTGGTTTTCTAAAGGGTCTCTTTCCCAATTTTCTCTAAGGGCAGGACAACACACCATGGCCAAATGCACTCAGTGTAAACAAGACAAAGCTCTGCACCAGCAGAGCTTTTCTCTACGCTGTAGGGAAAAAAAATCCAGATAACGTCAACACTAGTTGTCTGAACAACACATTTGGAAAAAAAAAAGAAATCACAGAATCACAGAACAGGAGGGATTGGAAGGGACCTCAAAAGATTATCTAGTCAAATCCCCCTGCCACAGCAGGACCACCTAGACCAAGTCACACAGGAACATATCCAGGCAGGTTTTAATCATCTCCAGAGAAGGAGACTCCACAACCCTCCCTGGGCAGCCCCTTCCAGTGGTCTCTCACCCTAACTGTGAAGAAGTTCCTTCCCATATTTATGTTGAACCTCCTATGTTCCAGCTCACACCCACTGCCCTTTGTCCTATCATTAGATGCCACTGAACAGAGCCTGGCTCCATCCTCCTGACACCCACCCTTCACATATTTATAAACATAAATGAGGTCACCCCTCAGTATATGAATTTACTTGCCCTTAGTCAAAACAGAGTTTAGTGTAATCCAATTTTCTGCAAATTTTCTACTGTACCAATATGCAAGTTAATGCAACTAAGCAGTTGATAATTATTTCAACTACCTCTGAGCAACTAACCTTCTCAAGAAGTTTTAATAAGAGCACATGAGTACAGGTCACTGGTATTATTTCATAATTGAAATCAGTGTTAAATCGATTAACCAAAAATGCCTGCATAGCTAAAACAGATCAAATTCAGTATTATTTTAATAAAAAGAGCTAGATCTACATTACTTTGGAGGAACAGTAAACAAAAAAGATTGAGACTGGAGCAAAACTATGATGAAATTATGTCAATCACAGAATTTAATTACAATGGCTCTCATTCTAATCACTGCATTGCTAACAAAATAATCTTTCTGCTGCTTAAGAAACACTACTGTAACTTTACAATTAAACAATACGCAGAATATTGCTTCATGATTCTTAAGTACTTCTAAATTAATATCAGATTCATGCCTTAAGAACTGAACCGGAATTACCTCCCTGCATAAAGAAATTTTTACCTAAAACACTCCATCAATTCACTTGTTTCACTCCATTACATTCTTTTACTAGTGTCAAAACATGCAGCTCATTTTTCAGAAGTTTTTAATCAACAGCAACTTCCAATCAGCTGTTTAGTCTGAGGAAGAGGAGGCTGAGGGAAGACCTGATCACTCTCTACAACTATCTGAAAGGACATAGTAGAGATGTTGGTGCTGGTCTCTTCTCACAGGTCACTAGTGATAGAACCAGAAGGAATGCTTTCAAGCTTCAACAAATTAGGTTTAGACTGGACATCAGGAAAATATTCTTCACAGAGAGAGTGGTCAGGCACTAGAACGGGCTACTCAGGGTGGCGGCTCCAATATTTAAAGCTGTAAGTCACAACCAACTCTGCTGACACCATTTACTTTAAAGATTTCTATTAGCTTCATTTAGGCTTCTAAAGATACAAAGGATTTCTTGTGATTCATCACATCCTTGAACCCTTAAGTTTTGCTCCAAGTAAGAGTCAGGATCATTTTGCCTCTTTGTTTCAGTTCCACAACCAAAAGAAAACATTGATTCAACCAATCACTTTTGGCTGTACAGGTTTTCAGAAAGTGCTTTTGGTGTTCTGTACAGAAGTCTTGCTCTACATACACCTGTATAACCAGTTCGAGTCAAAACGCAGGTTCAGAGATGCAGCCTCCGAGCCAATAACTGTACGAGAGGACCATCTAGTGGCGACAGCCACAATTCACACACTGCTCTTTCAAAGACAATCTCACCCTGTACATCTGTGCAAGACGCTGGACAGCTTCTGCTGTCTGGCTTCTTTATTTCACAGCTTTAACTAATTTCATTTAGATTTTTACTTTATATGATGAGATTAAATAAATGGGTTTGTTGGTTTTCCTAATCACTCCCTATTCTAAGAAGATCTATATCAATTCTCACACATGAAAGTTGCTCACAGCATCAAACCACTATGCCCAAGACACCAGCAAGAATTGAGCTAACATCCAGGGCACAAAGTAGATTTGTTTAGATCACAATTCTCTCCTCAGAGAAATCTACACCTTTCTTCTTAATACAAGACAAAAAAAATAATCAATTGAGTAATGATAGATGTACTCGATCTTCTTCACATCTCCAACGCCTTAAAAGATAGGCACCATAAAGATACTGCTAAAGCTGCTTTACTAAATTAGAGAACCAGATTCTACTCCAGTATGGAAACCAAGCTTGGGCTGTACAAGTCTTTGCCTCTTACACCCCATTATGGATCTAAAAGGCAACTGCAAGGTTTTCAGCAACTCAGTTACTAAGAGCTGCTTGACTGAGAGCATTCCTTCCCATACCTTTATGTACACCTTACTGTCTCCTAGAAACCTGTTTCCCAATTCTAGTATCAGTCACACAGCCAGTATGGCTGAGCAGAATGAGTTTCTTTGCCACCAAACGCACAGGATTAAATACTGAATGTACTGGATTAAGAGAAATCTGAGCCATTTCATAGCTCAAGGGCTCCGTGTCAACTCATTTTCCCCCACAACACTCCCACAGCAGGCTTTCCCTGCATGCAGATGCCCCTCCTTCTCTTCAACTGCTCTTCTGTGTCTGCCTCAGTAGCTCTGTAAACATGACCTCTGGAGTGTCTCTTTCGTGTTCACACTGTTTAAGGATGCCCAAGTAGAGCAGTAAGACACATTAGTCAGAGCACTATAAGGCAATACATACATAAATTCTCCCTCATGTTTTGTTAGTCCACTTCTAGAGCAGAGGGTAGAGGTCAGACTGTCAACTAAGCTCACTGCTGCATGCTTACAGCACAACTACCATCATGAATAATCCTCTGCTGCAGGCAAGAGGTACTGTTAGCGGATGCCTGAACAGGAATTCCAGAGAAGCCTGTGGAAGGCAGAGTAAAAACCAAAATTATTTACAGACTGTCTGACTGTCAGTTGCAGCTCAGAACATCTGACTGATATATACATGGATAGTATCAAAATCATAGATTTGTTCAGGTTGGTAAAGACCTTCAAGAACAAATCTAACCATTAACCCAGCTGTCCCAAGCCCATTCTAAACCCTGTTCCTAAGCTTCACATCTAATGACTTTTGAACATGTCCAGGTATGGCAATTCAGTTCCCTCCCTGGGTAGCCTGTGCCAAGGCCTGATGACCCTTCTCAGGAAGTTTTTAGTCACATCCAACCTAAGCTTGCCCTGGTACAACTTGAGGTTATTTTGTCTTGTCCTAACCCTTGATCTTTATCAGAAGAGAATGACCTCCACCTCTCTGCAACATCCTTTGAGGCAGTTGTAGGCTATGATTTTCAGCCTTCCTTTTGCAGACTAACTAGTCCCAGGTCCCACAGCCACTTGTTATAAGGCTTGTTCTCCAGACTCTTCACTACTGTTGTTGCCCTTCTTTTGGCCTGCTCCAGCCCCTCAGTGCCTTTCTTGTATTGAGGTGCCCAAAACTGAACACACTACTCAAGGCATAACCTCACCAATCAGGAGTACAGGGGGACAGTCATTTGCCTGCTGCTGCCGGCCACACTATTCTTGATACAAGCCAGGATGCCATCAGCCTTCTTGGACACATGAGCACACCGCAGGCTCATATTTAGCTGATTATCTATCAATACTCCTAGACCTTTCTGCCCAGCTGGCCAGGACAGATACCTGTCTGATCAGTCAAGTAGCCTGATCAGACATGTCAGGGCACCAAGATTTTTTAATAAGACATTCAGTCCAGGACACCTACAAACAAGGACATGCTTTCATTTCCTCAAGAGAACCTTCTTCACTATCCATTGGGAAGTGGTAGAGTCACTACTCCTGGAGGTATTTAAACAAACACATGGACCTGATGCTTCAGGATGTGGTTTAGCAATTACCCCAAAGTGAACTTGATCTTAAAATGTCTCTTCAGAATCATTCTGCAATTCTGATGCTTCAATATGTCTTAGTAGCTAACAAAAAGGTACCCAAAGCTTCACTATAATTTTCCTCACGTCTTAATAAGAAAGCTTCTTCAACTTATGATGCAGGTATCTATTTATTACACAATACCAATAGCTGCCTTGCTTATTAGTATTTTTATCACCTCAAAACTCGGTCATTTTCTGCAGTAATAAACACACTAATGCAAACTAGATCACAGGGATGAAGGGAAAAAGGAAGCAGATTGACACACTGGGACAGAAGTGCTCCTACAAAACACGAACATTTTGCAGGAGTTGGGGACCAGAGCTCCCTCTGCTGTTCCTGCTGCTTTGTCAGGACTGCCTCTCGTTTTCAGCATCCTAGGTCTTAAGAAGTGTTTGGCTGACTAAGCAAGTTCTAAAGTCAACAATACCCTCTGTCTCCATAGCTTGCAAATACACTTTCTTTGTTACAACACATTTATCTACCACAGCTCACGATGAGACATCAAGATTGAGCTAGGTGTTCAGAACTCTACTCATCTCTCCGTAGTAAACACAGACACCCTTCATAAACCCCAAGTCTATTCTGCAGAAGTGCTAAATACACCTGCTACTGCAACTCAACTATGGGTATATTAGTAAGCCCACTATTTCTTCTCAGATTTAAAAAACCCTGTATTACCTTTTTGGTGTGAGCAAGAAGCCCAGACCTTATACACCCACTCATCAAGACACTCATAGCACAGATACCTCCTCACCCACGAGCTGACCATTTTTCCCCACGGCAGTTATGCAGAATTAGTAGTTGAGTCTCTTCCATCAGTGTGAATTTTGGTCAGCTGAATTTAAGCTCAGGGATAAAGCTGAGATTAGGATAGAACTGACTACCCTAATATTGTTAGGTAAACCTCACTTACAAAGAGAAAGAGCTCTCACACAGAGCACATCTAAGTGCTTCCAGATCAAAATACAAACATGTTCATGTTTGTGCCACGAGTTCAAAGACTGATATCCATTAAAGTCACTCAAAACTAAACACACTAGTATTTTTTTCCACTGTTAGGCTTCTCAAGTCAAAGTCTGAAAGTTTTTTTAGAAGTCTGCATTAGGTATCTTTAAAGACACTTGGTGTTTTAGCTTCTTAGGAGATTAACTGTTTTCTTCATCCAAGATAAGCAACTTGCAGAAAAGCAAAACAGAACTCAAGTGTAAAAGAAAACAATTCCTTTAGATGCTCAAGTACTTTACAAGGGAAGTGCCAGGGGTTTTGTGTTCTTTTTTAAAAATCAATATTAACCTTGTAAATTCATATCCAGTTCAAGATAAGTTCAAGACACAAAAAGCATTTTGCATTTATATACTCTTTACCTCATTTTAACATCAGTTATTTTTCTACATACTTGAGATAAAACGTACCATCATTTATAGAAAGAGGGTTTCCTCTAGACAGCAGCAGATTGTTTGTCTTTCAAAGTTTAAGCTGATCCTCAACTATTTACAGTTAAACAACTAAATTCGAAAGAATTACAAGGAACATACCTTTTACACCACCAAAAGGACCGTAAGTCATATTACAAGCAGTTCTCTGAAGATTGTGCTCGTACATCAGTTTAATTTGATACTGGTTCCCATGTTCCACATTTCCCAGAGTTCCTATGCAAAAGAAAGGGTATATATTTATATATTTGATCCAGGCAATGTGAAGTAAAAGAATTCATATTAAATCTGAAGAAAAACAATCAAACTGTCATTTATTCCTAGTGACTTTAATGATATCAAGTCTCACACTGCTGCTTTCATTAAAAAAAAATTTAAAAAGCTACAAAATTCCTTAAGACCAAAACCAGAAATAAGGTCTCATTATACTAAATATGGTATAAAGACTCAGCAAGAGGCTGAGATTACCGAGTTTTTCTTAATGTTAGATGCACTTCTGAGATCAAGAAAAAATTCATAAGGAGAATTCTCAACAATTCTCTGGTTATTCAGTGAATGTAACAGCCAGCCTGAGCTGAAAGTCTTCATCTCAAGGCATAACTAGTCATTGGCTATAACTTGACACAGCTATGCTTAGGGCATATTTATCACTTGCCCTTACTCTGTCTGAAAATCAATGTACTGATCAACAGTGCAAACATAAGAGACAAATAAATACAAGTAAAAATAATTAAATACATCACATTCACTGATAAAATCTGCATGAATTTAGTTTTCTGAGCCCTTCAGGGAACTAGAAATTCAAGAAGTCTGTCTGAAAACCATTAAGTTAAAAGCTCCCCTTTGCCAAATTGTCATTAAACAGCCACACAGAATCATCTAGGTTGAAAAAGAACAAATCCAACCATTAACCTAACTGTACCAGGCCCACCATTAAACCATGTCCTTAAGATGGACATCAGAGCTTTTTCTAAGAGGCAATTTCCTCTTGTTCTATCACTCGTTGTGAGAGGAGACCTCCTTTCAGGTAGTTATAGACAGCAATTGGGCCAGCATCCTGAACAGCAACACTCACTTCTAAACCTGGAATGTGAACTAGGTGCTTACAAGTACCATCAACCACAGCCCAGCACTCATGTTACAGCATCTCAGGCACTGTGTAGTTCACCAAACGTCTAGCAGCCATTGGGAAATACCTAGGCCTAACTACCACCAGTGTTCCCTCTTCATGAGTTTGCATGAGAGAACTTGACTGCAGCTCACCGGGGATGAGCAGCAAACAACATATGTACCAAGCTTAGCATTAGCTTAAGCCAAACTTTAGAAGATGCTTAAAAAAATCACTGGGCAGTTTGTATCTGTAAACTAACCTGAAACAGCATATACACAGAGTTTTCGGCAATGCAGCACAGCCAGGTGAAGTCCTTCAGTACCACTGTAAAGAAGGTTAATAAAAAGGCATTGTAAAAATCAGTTCCAGTGCATACTAGATAAAATTCAAGTAACATGTTGAAAATGTTCAGACATAGGCCAAACCCAAAGGTTTGGGTGTCAGATGCTAGCAGCAAAACTCACAAGTACTAGCCCCACCTAAATTCATGCTGCAATATTGGAAGTTAATGCCAAAATGAAAATTAATCCTTTATATCATAGAATCACTAAGGCTGGAAGAGACCTCCAAGTCCAACCACCAACCCAATGCCACCCTGACTACTGAACCATGTTGTCTAGGACCACACCTATGTGGTTTTTTTTGAACACTTCCAGGGACAGTGACATCATCATCTCCTTAGGCAGCCTGTTCTGATCCCTGACCACTCTGTCAAACTTTCCTGTTTCTCCTGTTCTACAAATTTCTGAAAAAGTCATGCAAGTATCTGGAAAATTAAATAAAAATTCCCATAACAAGATGTTTCAAGAAGCAGATCAAACACTTCATATTCATAGACACACTTCATAGTTGTCCAGCTGAAAACTGAGTACTCCGCCCCAAAAGAAAGTCAAATGTAAGCCTCAAATAAACAGCAGTGTAGCCTGTTGACTTACGAAACAAACTTTCCCACTTCCACCTGCAATATTGGTTCTCGAAACTGCACTTCTAAGAGCAAGTCTTCAGGCTGTAATTCATCTCCAGGTTTCACGGGGTGTGGATTAAAGATCCTGAGATATCCCATGTAGCTGCCCACAATAATTTTATCTACAAAACAAATTTGAAATAAGCAACAGAAGACTACACAATACAACAGCACATCTGTAATTCAATTTGCTACAGAAGAGTCTTAAAGAATGGAATTGGTTGGAAGAGACCTTAGAGATCATCTACTCGTCTCCCTGTCATGGGCATGGATGCTCCTCAACTAGACTGGGTTCAAGTGTGAATCAAGGCCTCATCCAGCCTGGCCCTGAACACCACCAGGGAATTAGTGGGCACAAACTATCCAGGCAATCTAATCCAGAGTCTCACAACCCCTGTGCTGAAGAACTTTTCTAAGCTCTAGTCTAAATCTACCCTCCTTCAAAGTAAAAACTACCGTCTTTTGTCCTATTGCTACACAGCCTTGTGAAAAGCCCCTCTTCAGCCTTCTGATACATTCCCTTTAGGTATTGGAAGGCAGCTATAAGGTTCCTCTGGAGTCTTCTGTAGGCTGAACAACCCTAGCTCCCTCAGCCTATCCATATAGCAAAGGTTCTCCAGCACTTGGATCATTCCTGTGGTACTTTTCTGGACCCATTCCAACAGTTTTGTGTCCTAATACACTAAAAAGATAGTATTAGTTAATGCCTACAGATATTTATGTTCTGTCTTTTAAGTTAACTATTTGCTTTTTTAACAAATCTGAAAACTTGTCAAAGAGTTTGCTATAACAAAAAAGTCAGTGGTAGCACTGATTTTTGTTGTTACTATCCCATCACTTTAGAATGATCAACACTACTTAAATGTCTCACTTGGGTTTTGAAAAGTACATCAAACTTTGAGCTTCTACACCTTGGATTTGTGCATACATACATCACAGCAGCAGCAATGGAGTTTTGTTTAAATTGGGACTGATGGCACTTATCCAAATGCAGACTAAGGACAGATAATTAACTAAACCTTAGGCCTTGAGATCACCTGCTCCTAAAACTGGTCCATTATCTCAAGGAGGAAGGTGAGAGTTATTTTGGAATCAGTATTTAAGCAAGTAGTATTCGACTGGTGAATAACAAAAACTTACTAATGGAAAAACCTCATAGAGTTCCCCTCATGATAACCACCAACTCAAGTCGGTGACCACTATTTATCTCTACTAGAAACAGACCATCATACCAATGCAGATCAAAATCAAAATAAATAAAACTTGTCCACTAGTCAGGAGAACATGCAAATACTCCTAAACCAAGTTCACCAGGCTCTAAGGGCCCAGCACAGGTCTCCAAGACTTGCTTTCGTATCAGTTACCTTCCTCCCCACCTCACTAGGAAAAGACTAGTGAGAACCACAGCAAAATCTGGGCTTTTTTATCATGGGGTCAGTCTACAGCAAACCAGATCTGCTAGCAACAGAAAGGCTATACCTGTCTCCAAGCAGGCAGAAAGGATCTTTGTGCAGGAGTTATTTGGAATCATCAAAAGAGCTTTAAATTAGATTTGAAAAGGGAAGGGGATAAAATTGGGTTCTCTAGAAACAAGCATGAGGGTAGCACATCAACGTTTGAGGGACAGTGTGCTAGCAAGGAACACTTTGCTCTGTTGTCCCAATAGAGACAGGGGGCAAAGATCTATTTGGCAGTGAAGTATTAAGAGTTACATGTTAGAAATCATGGAAGCACCCAAAACCAGCCACATAGGAATTAGGGTTTGTCCCAAAAAAAAAAAGACATGGTAGGATCAGTAGCCCAGCTGAAGCACATCTACTCCAATGCATACAGCACAGAAAAAGAGCAGCTGGAAGCCCTTGTGTTGCTGGAAAGCCATGATAGAGTGGCCACCACCAAAACATGGTGGGATGATTCACACAACTGGAACACTACAATGGATAGCTATACACTCTTCAGAAGGGATGGGGGGGTAGCTCTGTGCATTAGGGAATATTTTCACTGTCTAGAATGTGATGATAGAAGCTCTCACCTTTATTATTTTTATCAAGAACTCGCAATATGTGTTTTTATTGAGTAATGGACCAAACATTTTATTTTAAAAGATGTCTGCCACTGAGGGAATGGCATTACTCCTAAACACAACCAAGAATTAAGATACTTAGAAAGCTACAAATACACAAAGACCAAATGGCACTGCATGGGTCTTTTTAAGCCTACAAGGACATATTAAAGATAACAGGCTAACTAGCCAGCAAGCCTGGCTAACAAGCCTTCAGAACTCATTGTTTAAAACAAACTTGCAGCTGCATAGCTGAAAAGCCATCAGCTGTGCAACTCTGACTTTACCTTGTCCACTGCCACTATTATCAACATCAGCAACACACAGACAGCCTTGGTCAAATTCTTCCTTTTCTCCAAGTAGAGTGGACCACCAGTCTCTAGCTTTAAACAGTGACATTCTCCTTCACTGAAAAGGAAACATACAACTGTCAGAGCGTATACTTACATATTCAGAAGATTTATACAAACTACTACTTTGCTAATAACAACTACTATTGAGTATATTCCACCTCCTAGCTTCACATACATAGAATCACTGAATGGTAGGGGTTGGAAGAGACCTTTGGAGAACGTCTAGAACAACCCCACTGCTAGAACAGGATCACCTAGAGAAGATCATGCAGGAACACATCCAGGCAGGTTTTGACTGTCTCCTGAGTCCACAATCTCTCTGGGCAGCCTGTTGCAGGGCTCTGTTACCCATACTGTGAAAAAGATTTCCTGTACTTTTAGTTGGGATCCAATCTTTTCCAGTTTGGACCCACTGCCCTTTGTACCATCAGTGGGTACCACTGAGAAGAGCCTGGTTCTATCCTGACACTCGCCCTTTAGATACCTACAAGCACTTAAGAGATCTTCCCTCAGCCTCCTCTCCAGACTAAACAGACACATAATGCAGTTGCTTCAGTCATCCTGGGTTTTTGACTACATAGTTCAGTAAACAACTGTGGGAAACTTCTCATCATCGGTTTATTAATTAGTTG
The DNA here is from genome assembly GCA_028565055.1 of Phoeniculus purpureus. Taxonomy (NCBI): domain Eukaryota; kingdom Metazoa; phylum Chordata; class Aves; order Bucerotiformes; family Phoeniculidae; genus Phoeniculus; species Phoeniculus purpureus. The sequence goes on from JAOXOE010000506.1 coordinate 29,629,813, forward strand.
TGATTTTTTTAAAAAAGAAGGAAACCACTCTTTTTTCTCACTTCTTGTAAACCTTACACAACGTTAAGAAAACAGGTTTTCCAAGTCCCAGAACCGAGGTATTCTCCCTGCAAGACAGCTTATTCTTTCAGGAAAGTACACGAAGAGAAGCTGGTAACACGAAAACCTCCACCAGGTAATCGCCTTGACGATGCCCGAGTGACACGACTCAAGAACTCGGTCAGAGAGGGCACAAATCAGCTTTTCTGCTTCCTACCTACTGCTATTTTAAGAAAGAAAGGAACGGGGTAAAGAGAGACGAGACTAATCCCTTTGTAGGACTGACAACAACACTGCCCCAGCTCAAATCTCACAGGGACAAACCTGAACTCACCCGCCCTCAGAGCCCGGCAGCAGGGGTTTTCCTGGAAGAAGGTAAGAACGGCGGGCTCAGCCCTCGGTTCTCCTGCGGAGCAGCCTGCACGCCTCCTCCTCTTTAAAAGGAATCAGAAAGATTTGTGTTACCACCGTCGCTGTCGCCAGCCGGGCAACCTGCTGCAGCTGCAACCAGCCCGGGCAGCAGCCCCGTTCACCCACCTTGGAGTCAGAGCCCAGCAGGCTCCGAGCCTCACAGCCCCACCGCCGACGCCATCTCCAGCGCCCCCCTCACGCCGCGCTAAGTACCGGTACCCCTCCACCCCGCCCAGGGAAGAGGATGAGGAGGGAGAATAAGGAGGAGCAGGAGGAAAAAGAGGCGGGAATAAGAATAGGAGAATGAAGGAGGGCTGGGTGGAGGGAGGGAGGGGCGGACGGACGACGAGCAGGGAGGAACGTGAGGCGGCGCTTCCCGCTCTCGCCTGGGAATACAGTTCGCGACGCGACGCCGCTGTGCGCTGGATTCTTCCATTTTTGGCCGCGTAGCGGGGGGAGAAAACCGACTCTCCGTTTCCTGAGCGAAAACTCAGCGCTCGTGCTGGAGCTTTATTGTTCTCAAACCCCGTTGTAGACCGTTCCCGCCCTCAGAGGGTGCCCAACTGACCCAGCCGCCCTCTCCTCGTTCCCTCTCCCCCCTCCCGCCATTTCTGCCAGAGGGTGGTTCCGCCCGCGGCTCGTGACACCTCCCGCGGGGCTGAGCGGGCGTTGGGACGTTGCTTTCCCTCTACTCCTCTCTTTCAGCCCCGCGGGGGGGGCCATCATGGACAGAACTGCCGTGGCCAAGATGGGTGCGGTGGCCAGCGCCAGCGTGTGCGTGTTGGTGGGCGGCGTGGTACTGGCCCAGTATATCTTCACTATGAAGAAGAAGACAGGGAGGAAAACCAAGATCATCGAGATGGTACGTGTTAAAGAGGCCGGGGGAGGGGGAAGGCGACAGTGTCGTTGCCCCTCAGCTCCCCCCAGCACTCCCTCGCCACAGGCTTGGGCCTCCCTGGGCTTCCTCACCTCAAACACCGGCCCCTCGCCCAAGTCTCTTCTCCTTCACCTCCGTGCCCTGCAGATCTTGCCGTGGGCAGCCAAGGGTTCGGATGGGTCTCCCCTCAGATTGAAGTGAGTCCAGAAGAAACCACGAGGCTAATGAGAGGGTTGGAGCACCTCTTCTATGGGGACGGGCTGAGGGAACTGGGACTGTTCAGCCTGGAGAACAGAAGGTTCCGTCCGGGGGGACCTTACACCTGAAGTGGGCTACAGGAAAGCTGGAGACGTATTTATATGTGCTTTCTGTACAGTTTTTAAATGGTAATTTGTGGGAGAAAACTTGGACATACCATTTTTTGCAAAGATTTCACCTTTGTTAGGAAAAAAAAAATGATTATGACAATGTGAAATTGATTTCTGGTAAGTGAATTTCTTAAGTATGTACTTCAGAGAACATTTTCAGAGCTGTGGTCTTGGATGCAGCTCTGTGATCCTGAATAGATCCTTCCAAAAATTCTGCTTTTGTCATCAGAGCTTTCCTCAACTTTAAATTGCAAGGGAAATACAAAGCTTGTTCAAAGCTTTGTTCTACTGAAACATGTTACTGATGGGATACAGCATGTTAATACGCTGCTCAGGTGGAGAGCAAACATTTCAACCCATGCTCACCCCAGCTAACAATCACCATCTTTCTTCCTCAAGGTGTATTTTGAGTGGACACAAGTAATCAGGGTGTAAAATTTCTTTGCATCAAGTTAAATAGTTATGTAAACTTCATACCAAGAAATGTAGTTTATCAAATAAGGAAGAAAATGCATTTAAATGTTTGTTTTACTTGAATATGCTGTGTTCTAGAGTAGAAATCTCCTGAAATAGTTTTATCAACCAGTGTAGATTTGATTCAATGTTTGTCATTTACAAAACAGTGTATCTGTTTTATTTTATCATGAGAGACTTTCCTTTGAGCTGTGGTGAGAAAGTACTCTTTCCCAGTCTGTAATTTTACGTGTGGAGGGGTGGATGCTTTCCCTGGATTTGTTTAAAGATCGTTTGTATGAGGTGTTAAGGGATCTGGTTTAGGGGTGAACTTGTAAGGTAGGGTTGATGGTTGGACTTGATTATCCCAAGGGTCTTTTCCAACCAGAGTGAATCTGTGAATGTGTTTTGGCACAAGTGCAGGACCTGACACTTGGCCTTATTGAAGCTTATGCCATTAACATTAGCCCATTGCTCCACTCTATCCAAATCTGTCTGAAGAACCTCCCTACCCTCTGGCAGATGAACCCTCCCACCTAACTTCGTGTCATCTGCAAACTTACTAATGATACACTCTATGTCCTTATTGAGATGTTAAACAGACAAGCAAGTATCAGGGATTATGACATTAAGAATATTTAATATAAAGAAAAGTGGGAATGATTCTCATGCATTGTGGAAAATATAAGGGCCATGAAACATATAACCATGTTTCCTTGTCAAATAATAAATATCAAGATATTCCTAAGTATCTATCTCACATTTCAGCAGATGAATTCTTTACAAAAGTAATTAGCCTGGAACACAAAGTGAAGCTTAATAAAGACACTATAAAATTCCTGCATCATATTTTGAAACTAGTTTAGGTTTGGAGTTAAGGTATTAAAGCTCTGTCTTCACTGATTTGGATTTGCAAACAGGGAGTTTCTCTTACGCACTGACACGTGGACAGTTAGTTCAGCTCCACTTCTGAAGTAACAGAGGCGTTAATAGTAAATACATAGACAATTGCAGGAGGTTTTTCTTTGTGTGTAGAGAAACAACGACCTCCCAAGCCTTCTGTATGACTTTGCACAGCCAAAACTGCCTTTTCTGTGAAACTGCAGAGGTACTGATAGGGTCAGGTGAAGATAAAAAAATCAGCCATGAAGTTCAAACTTTAAAGAGGTTAGGTGGCTTGATTCTTAAAGTAACTTAATTAGATAATGTTTGATAGCTACTTTAAGAAGAGATTAAACCTTCCAGTAATGCTCAGTCTTTTGGACTTTTCAGTCCCTAGACAAATTTGCAATGAAATTGTGGATCTTTACATAGCGAACCAATCCTACTGACAGTAGACTTCAGTTTCTTGCTTACTCTTCGCAAAGCCTTCTAGAAACTCACTAGAACACAGGTGTTCAAAAGCTAGAAGTAAGAAAGTCAAAGTCTTTCAAAAGCACTAATCTGTAAGGAATAGCCCATGCTATTATGGAGTTAATGTAAGAAAAACTTCCAGGAGTTCAGAGTAACACTATTTTTTATTATTTATTTCATCAACAAGTTTGTTAGAACCTTCAGTTTCTTCCAGCAGCTTGTTCCTCACTCATTAGTTTTTTAGCTTGTTATTGTATTTATTTTATAAGGACAAATAACATAGAAGAAGTGGATGATGACAGAATACCTTAAACTGAGAATTGTCTCATGTCTGCTTTTCAGAAAACTGGGCAAACCCTTGGTTACATTTGTCTGTGTCTCCATTCTGTCTCTGCAGAGAGAGGAAAACATCTGAAAAACAGATGTTGTGTCCAATTCCAACAGTAGCAAATTAAAAAATCAACTTAAAAAGCAGTTTCTCATTTTGCAGCAAACTTTTCAACCAGCCATTGTTAAATGTCTCTGCCCAGTTTCCTTTCCAGCATGTTGGGTGAGGAAAAGAATCATATGGATTTTTGCAATATTGGAATTTACCTGGGGAGAAATAAGGGAACAAATAAGAAGTGAAGTGGCCAATGTTTATCTACTTTCCTAAGAAATAAAGAAACATATTGTCTGAGTGTGAGTGCCACAGGGTTGGGGTGGGGGGAATTTTTTAATTGTTATTATTTTCTTGCCAGTCTAATGGGAGTGACTTTCATGGGACATCACAGCATTTGTGCCACAATCTTTACAACTGGCAGCAATCACATACCACTCCACTGCTTCTTGTCTTGTTGCTGGTAACTAGTTGTTATAGTAACTGTGACGTTGTTCTGGCATGAGATATTTAAGACCTTGAAGTGGAGCATCAAGTGAAGGAGTATGTAGTATGTAGCATAAAAATTCAGGAATCTAAGTGACAAGTATGTTAAACTCCTCCATGAAAAGGAGTTTAAAAGGAAAACACACTTTTTCTTTTAAAAAGATGATAAAGTGTTTCTGTCCCTACCTACTGAAATGTGACCAAAAGTAAATGGTCTAGCAGTTAGATAATAGGATAAAGGTTGGACGCGATGACCCTGAAGGTCCTTTCCAGCCATGATGATTCTGTGATTCTGTAATAACCTAGAATGTGACTTGTAAAGCAAGTTCACACAGGTCAAGAAAAACACTTTAAGCCTATGTCATGTTGATACAACTTAGATACTAGTAATAGATTTTTATTCTCACCATAAAATATCCAGTTGGAAATTTTAAAATAATTGATTGTTTGAGAAGAAAAATTGACTCAATTTCAGGGTTTTCTCCTAACACCGATAAGAATGAAAAGCAGTCTATTATACAGATTATGTAGATACTAATATTTGACTCTGTTGAGTATAATACACTTATCCTACAATTTAACCATCCGACATAAGTAGATTTTAATTTTCTGAAATTGCCACTGCCCTTTTTTTTTCCCCTCATTCAGTTGATCTTTAAACATATTTTTATAAGGAATGGGTATGGGAGGTCTGCATTAGTTTCTTTATAACTTACTTGTCCTAGTTACGAGTTACTAAAACATGATGCTGAACTACACCTGAAAACTTATCTCCAAGTAGTAAATACAATTAAAAGTGGGGCTCTTTTAAAAAAAACACAGGATCAGGATCTTTTAAAAAAACACAGGATCTGCTGTAGGCTCAGAGGAGCTCGTTTTGTGCTTTCTTTTGTATAAAGTCATTCTCCAAGACAAAAAAAAGCAATCTTACAGTTAATCACTCTGCTCTGGAATACACTTATGTGATCATAAATGCTTCCAATCTGCTAAATCATATTTTAATATGATTTTTCTCCTCTTGATTATTGATTGAACTATAATGGCATCTGTTCTTTTTTACAGATTAAGACCAATAGCAATCACTGCAAGTATTAAATACCTTTAACTGTCAAACAATATAAGCAGTAAGGTGGTTTTTTTTAGTTGTCTGAATACAAGTGTAGTTGCAAATTTGTTCATATTATGAATTCAAGTTGCATTATATTTCAGTGGTCTGTCTGTAGTTAACAAGAGCTATCAGCTTCTAATAAAATATCTGATTAATGTAGGCATTGAAGAGACCTAGGATATGGATCCATGCAGAAGAATACTAACTGCAAATTCAATAGCAATTTAAAATGAACAAGTAAATGCATAAATATCACAATTTGTCTAAGTCTGGAAACTTACTAAAAACACCCAAACTTTTAAAGTACTTTCCTTATTTTTTAAAAAAAATGAGAGCAGCCTTTTCTTACCTTTAATTTCTACTTGAATGAAATGTATAGCACAAGTTTGAGGTTTTTCTCTGTTGGCTAGTTCCAGTCTGCATTAACAGCCTTCAGCCTTCAAAAACATCAGCACTCTTTCTTTCCACAAGCGTATTTTGTGCAAGCAGACCACAGTGTGCTCTTCACTTACAGTAAAAAGTAAGTTGTGGAGAGAGTGTAAGGAAAAATATGTGAAGAGAAGCACACTGCTAGATTTTATTGCTCTACTTTTGTGCATTTTTCATACGCTAAGTAATTTTCAAGGTTTAAATGTGAGGTAGTTGAGCTGCAATGGGTGGTGTATAGCAGCAGGTGGCACTCGTGTGAGTTTTATGTCTGCATGCAGGGTAATTAGTCTCTGAAGATGCAGGTACCTGACTCTGTTAGTAACTGTTATTTAACAAATTGTGTCCCACAACAAGTCGTGTTTCTTGGCCACTGCCGGACTCCAGCTCAGACATGTAAAATTCCTGCATGCAGAGGGCCTACAGTCTCTGCTGCCTGTCACGTGCTCTGTGCTGAAATTTGTCTCAGCCCATTGCATGCAAAGTGCAGCTGACGGGCAGGAATAGCTCACTCACAGCTTCCTGGCTTCCTTTCCTAACCAGCAGGCAAAGAGATACAAGGATTAGATAAGACTAGGCAAGAGAGTTGGGGAAATTCACTGTAGTGGAGGATGTACAAAAGAAAAGAGAATTAAGTCTTAACTTTTCTTCTGGCCTTTGTGCTGGCACATTACTACACAGCAGTTGATCTGTAGTGACTATTTTTTCTTGGGGCACAAATCTTAGGACAATTACGTTGACCAGGTGCTGGACATCATGTGCTCTTCCTTACCCAAAAGTAGTCAATCACCAATAGTCAGCTGCTGTAAAACATCAGAGAACTCATGATTATTGCAATAGGCAGATTTTTAGTCCCATGTCAATCATACAGCAGTTTGGCACTGTGCCTTTCAGTTGGATTCTGTGGCTGCTGTGTGGTCACTTCCATCTTAGGTTCTTTGAGTGGGAGTTTCCAGCTGTTTAAGAGAAAACAAAAAAAGAAGCACTCATTAAAAGTCTGCTAGACTAACATTTCTTTTTGCTCTGTAATTAGTGCCTGTTACTAGAAGGAAATGTGGCTTCTGCTTTCATACATGCCAACCTTTTAAAAAAGAGTTAATATGTTTAGCTTGTAATTAGTATTTTTTTACAGTGGTGGGGCAAGGCCAACACTTGAACGGTGAATACACAATTTCAGACTCCTTGAGCTGGTTTTGCCACCAAGATTTCTGTTCAAACCTACTTGTTCATATTTGCTTCCCCACTCATCAGCTATAGCCTTCTCCCTGCACCTTTATAGAAAGAACCATTTGTGTGCTTTACAGATTGTATCACTGAAATAATGCAAGTTTATTAGAGAGTTTTGTTTTATTCCACCTTAATTCTGGCAGAACAAATATCACTGACATGTTCCATTAACCATTCTTCTCTAAACCTTTGCCTCTTTATTGGGACTTCTTAGTTATCAGACTAAATGTATAATTTTTACACTTCACAGGTATTAACACAGCATTTATTATCCTGGATTGCATCTGTCTTTGCAATGTCAATCAGTTATGGGTAAACCTCAGCCTGGTCTGCATGTTACCCAAAACAGTGGTACCTGAAACTAAAGGGTAGGAATTGGCACAAAGCAAGAGTAGTACATCAGCAGCAGCAGTAGTAGTAGAAAATATAGTAGTGGTAGTACTTCAGAATGGTTTTGACTATGTCCTGTATCGCTTCCAGAGGACAAATACAGAGATACATGAAATAAGCAGCATTCAGTTGCATCTTTCAATAGATTCAGCAGTCAGAAACACCCAGTGAGACACAAAGGCAGAACAGCCCATCATGCTTCAAGTCCTGTTACCTTTAAGATGAGTGTATAGTACCTGTGGTTTATGTTATGGATTATTTTTTTAATACATTTGAAGGTGAATCTGTGCTCAAAGTGATCCTAATAGTTAAAAGTTTCATTAGTCTTAACAAGTCACTGCCATTAGAATATTACATTAGCACTACATTCTTCCATCATAATTGTAGTGACTGGTAAGGCATTGTAGATTAAACTTTGTCCTGCTGACTTTGCTTTCAAACCAGGACCCACAACTCCACTATTCAAGGGTCAGAGTTTATTTGGTCTAGATACAGCATTCTTAAGCTTAGTGAAAAAGATCTAAGATACTTTTTTCTTAGAACAGATAAGAGGAGAATTATCAGCAACTGCTTCAGTCCAAGCAAATTCCATTCTAGACAGTGTTACATGGGAAGCCTCTAGGGAAGCAAGTGTTTGTTTTAACTTAAGAATTTATAAATATATCACAGTATCTCCATGTTGCCGGTTCTTAGCACGCTACACTGTTTGCCTTAGTGTTTTGGAGGATTAGTTATATCAACAACCTGACTTATAAGCATTCTTTCAGTAAGCATTAGATTCTGTGTAACATGAGAGGGAAGTGGATCTCTCAGAAACCCAGACTCAACATCTATCCTGTTACCACAGCAGTATCAAAGGAAAACAAGAGTACCACTCAAATGCAAAGATTCTAATTCATTTTCTCTGCTTGTGCTCTTTGAAGAAGTACTGGTAGGACAGGGGTAAAAAATGATACTTGAAATTAAAACTGCAGCACTATCACGAAGAACAAATTGTTTCCCCTGCCATCACACATTACTACCAGGGAGAGGTGCCTTACCTTTTATGAAAAGTCTTGCCTGGTCCCAGAAGTATCATCTGTCTAGCAGTGGTCTGTAGTAGAGGCTCAGGGAAAGCACAAGAATGCAGCAAGTTGTCATGATTTATTTTTTTCCCAGAATGGTTTTCCAGCCTTCAGCAGTTGGAGTTTCAGAGGTAGTGTCTGTAATTTAAGCATTTTTCATGTTATCCAGTACCTGTGTAAACTCAACAGTGTCACCAGAAAGGAATTCCACATCTTACTATGTAATTGTGTGGCCTGTACCTGACTCCTTTCATTTGTTTTGAATGTGTCTCCTGTTAATTTAGTTGATGACCTTTACTTCTTGCACCAGATGAGGGAGTGAACAGTCTTTCCCTATTAACATTTTCCATGCCTTTCAGTTATTTCCAGGATGAAGAATTCTGTTATATTCTTCCATACTCAATCATATGGAAGCTTTTTGTATCATGGCTCATTCTGACTGCCCTTCTCGGGGCATTTTCCAGTTCAGTAAGGTAGGGAAATCAGAACTGCATTTGGTATTTAAGGTGCAAGTGCATAATGGAGGTATATAAAGAGGGCTCTCCAGAAAGCATTGGCAAGAGTAGCCACCAGTGAAACATTAGTACAACATCTAAGAAAAAAGACTCAATTTTCTTCTGTCCTACATTGAGTGAGTGTCACACCTTGATTTCTTTTTTCAGTTCGAGTGCTTTAGAAGCTATTTGAAAAATTTAAGCATAATTTCTTAATATTCTTAATATAAGTTCAGTTAGGTTTCTCTGTCCTGTGGAGACTGTATTAAGTATTGTGCTTTGGACAATATCTGCTAAGTAGGCTTGTTACAAAAGCAAAATTGGAATACAAGGACAGTTTCATAATGTTTATAATTGATCCCTGCGATAAAACAAGTTATTCAGGTAAAGTTTGGGCAGTATGTTCACTATATCAGGATACAGTTGTTCAGTTGTAGTAAGCTCACTAAACAAGAATAAAAGGTAGGAAGCTCACAAGAAACCACTAGTTAACATTTGTATCATAGACAAGATTCGGTCACCACTCATTTTTGTAGCACATATTCTAACTCTAATGAATAGGGATGACTTGGACATGATCTCCTTCTTGATCTTTAAAAGTCAATTTAGTTGACTTTTTGCTTTAAAAAAACCCCTTCAGCTCACTTGTTTATGTAACTTACCTGCACTGTGTTCATTTGTTTCCACAACTAGGTGCAACTTAAGGCAGACTTTGTAAGGACCGGTAGAACCAGTTTTATTTACTTTGCTCCCAGTGCTTCATCCTCTTTGAGAGCTCCGACTCTGTACAAACCAAGTTCATCTAACATACCACCATAAAAAGCCAAACCTTTTCCTAGTCTTATGTGAATGACAAATCATCCATTGTTCTAAGCGTCATTCTTTTTGGTTTTTCCACTCTTTTTCTGCATAGAATATTCTGCAGTCAAGATATGGCTCTCAGCCAAGAGAAAGGGTTAAAATAGAACCTCTCTGTTGAAATAGCAATACCTCAATAGTTCACGCTTCTTAAAATATATTCAAGTGACCTTCAGTATTGTGAGAGTAGAAATGGCATACTGAACTTTGTTTCTCTCTCTTTAAAAAGAAAGAAGTGGCTCCTTTAATTAATCTCTTAGCCAAGGTTAATGCTGTAAACAAAATGCACAACCGACTCAAATCAGCAGCAGAGGAATGGGATCAGTAGCTATTGTAATTAAGCCTTTTACACAAAGGTTTCTCAGGGTTGCAAAGACAGTGTTTGGGGTTTTGTAGATGAGGTGCTCTATAAGTTTTCACTAAAATGAAAGTACATTTTCGTTAGAGATACGGGAGATGTTTTTCCAAGAATTAGGTGTTGGCTACGTTAATGTTTACAGAAATTTTGCTTGTGTCATTTTCTAGCTCTATCACTAACACCATAATAATGTCTTTAAAATTTTTTCTAACTTGTCTGGTATACCAAAAAATAGTGTATAAAAACTGGGCTTAATTCCTGCTTTTCTTCCATTTTAAATGGCCTGTAAATTCATTTTAAAAAACAACAACTTTTTCCCCCCCCCGCCCCAAGCTCCTGTGTGTCTTGGTCTAGGTGGTCCTGCTCTGGCAGGGGGATTGGACTAGATGATCTTTCCTTTCCAATCCCTAATGTTCTGTGATTCTGTGAAGCTAATTCTCTGTAAATTCTTAATAGCATTAGAATTCGTTTTCTCTCTGAGTGACCACTGAATAGTACATGAACAGTCCCACCACATCCCAGCTCTCACCTACGAGGTTCACAAGACTCATTTGTGGCAGTACCGTTGTCAACGTTATTTTAAAAGCTCAAATACATGTATGTATGAAGTGGTGCCTTTGCTTGTACTACATGATTCACTCAACAAATTTATTTTACTTCATTGTTCATTAGACTTTAAATGAAAGCTAGCACTGAGATAAGCTGCAGCTTTTTGTCTACAAATGATTTAATAATTTGAGATACTGCTGTGTACATTGGTTTCCTAAACATTATTATGGAGCTTTATTATTAACTAAAAGAATGCCAACTATAACATAACAGTGGAAAACATAATATTCCCTTTATGCTACTTATTACAACAGTGTTTAAATGCTGTATCAAGTAGATTAATGGGAGCAAATACCAGGGCCAAATTCAATTTACTGTGTATAGTCTTTGCAGGGCTTACGTTATGTTTTAACAGGCCTTTAAAACTGTTGTTCTGCTTTGGGATCTGGCAGAATTTAACATGTATATTTTGGGGCATCTTGTTGAGTTCTAAAAGGATAAGCTGTGTGTTTTGTATCAGCTGAAGTGTTTACTAGTTGTTTCATTGGGTCAAAACACAGAAAGCACAACTGAAAAAAATGAAAGTACTCCACTGTGTAGGTCAGAGTGTGAGGAATCCTGACAGAGCACATCATGACCTACAGCTGGAAAGAGCATACAAAACACATGGATCTGCTGTACTATTCAGGAAAAACCTATGGATTTTTTTAAGTGCAGGGAAACAGCATAACCCCCTCAGAAGGAAATTTTCCGAACTAATGAACTTTGAGAAACCTGATAATGTTTGTAATAGTGCTCAAAGTTTTGTGTGTGCTGTCCCACTAACCTGCCCTTGCTTCAGTCCTGATGATTGCACTGGTCACATTCATGGCCACGTGTGAACTCACTTGATGTCTGCGGTTAGTTCTAGCAGGCTGAAATAGTGGTTATAAATCTACAGTTGAACATGATTTATGGGACAGTATGAAGAAGCTTGCCATGCTGCTATACCAAGAGTTAACTTCACGTGACACTGCTAAGCATTTACACAACTCCAAATATTAAATATGATTAGACAATAGTTCCTACAGCCTCTCAAATCCATCTTCTGTGTCATCTGGTTCCTGTCTTTCATCAGGCAACATGGCTAATGACAAACTTCTGAAAGCATGTTTAGTCCCTTGTCTCAAAAATCCTGACCAACAGGCTTCCCCAATTTCCTCTTTCAGTATCACAGAGATAATTAAGGCAAAGATTAATTAATTAATTTGCTGCTTCTACACAAATAAATACGTACTTCCTTGTTAAGTGTTGCTGTGGCACCCTGCAACAGGAAATCCCTAAGGGGCTATTTCATAGAAGGGCTGAAATGTAACCAAGTAGTAAAGGTCCACTTTGAGAAACAAGTGCCTTCCTCTGCTAGAGCAGCCCAAATTTGCCTGCCACCGAATCCCTAGAAGCTGTTGGTTCAGTGAAGGTCAAAGGTTTTGTTGTTGGTACAGCAGCTGGTGTGCTGTGAGCCTGTCAGGCTGTAATGCTGAGCAGAACAAACTGCCGTGCATCGCTGGCATGCGTCACAGAGCCCTGGGGTTTTGCACGGGGATTAGTCAGGCTGTATTTGGAAACGCCCTCAACTGCACCTTGCACTGCTATATTAGTGTTTCTCAAGCAAGAGGAATTTTCTTTTGCTTCTGCAGCTGCTCCTGCAAAAACCCTCTGGTAAGTGAGCCCAGCTTCTGTTAGCAGTGCTGACCCTTTTAAACCAAGGTTTTCAGCTGAGGCATTATCTAATAGTTGTTTATCGTGACAAACTATATTTTTAAAATAAAAATGTTGTAATTGGCAATGGCACTGAAGGAATAAATATATTTACGGTTTTTTATTGAATAAATTAATTCTACCTCAGTGTTTCTCTCCTACTAGTGTAGCCTGAGGCATGGGTATTTTCAGATAGACATAGCTGTGCACCCTGCATGTCTGCTTTTATTTCTGTACAACAGGAGTAGCAAACAGCACACAATATAACAGACCAACTCTTAAAAGGATTTGGTTGGGTTCTGTTGGCAGCCTGTATGCAAGCCCTGCATCTCTGGACTCTGCTTGCCACCTATGCTGTTGCAGTAGGACAAAATCAAGGACAGAAGAATCAGGAGTGCCCTAAGCTCAACACACAGGTACTCTCCTTTAAAAGCACCAAAGGAAACGCTGTTATTGTGTTTTCTCTGAAAGCTCGCTCGCTCTCTCTCTCGAGATTTATTTATGTGGGTGTTTTGGGGTGGGGTTTTTTTCCCCCCAAAGTATCAGAATCCAGCACATCAGTATAAAAATTTAAATACTTAAGGAAAAATTCAAGTAGCATTCTGTTTCTTAAAATAGGCAATGAAGCCACTTCCAGTTATTTGATACAACCTGTGCTGAGTGTCAAATTTTCAACATGTTATTAAGCAACTGTGAAGATCCTCAATGTTCTGTTGTTTAATTTCCATAATAACATTTGCCTGTTTATTTTTTTTAGATAAGTAGACCTAAGGCTACTCTTTGGCAAAACTACTCTGGTAATTACTAGTTATTAAGGCTTTCTTACTGTATTTCTGTTTATATTGTATGAATATGAAACATAGTTTTGCTTTGGTAATTGTAAATGATTAAATGTCTGTCCTGAGCTCAGGTTACGCTAGTGGACTGCATGATCACTAGTGCAGTTCTCCTCACTAGCTGTACATAATGTAGTGACTGGTGTCCAGTAACTTGTAATGACCCTATCTAAAAGATTAGCTACTCACAGCTGGGGCTGCTAAGAGAAACCTCTGCTGACTCATATTCACATTGCCTGAATTAAAGCCCACCTTGCTTTGTGTATACATGAACACATGAGCACACGTACCTGTGTATTGGCATATGCAGAAGGAGGATAAGATATGCAGGAGCTTGCATTCTGTGGTGGTTGTTATGGCTCCCACTGCTTCTTGCAACTCATACAGTGGCAACAGCAGAAGTTACGTGAGGAAGCCTGCTTGCTTTTCACATTTTTTGGTAAGCCTTGTTTTCTGAAGTAGATTAAATTAATATCCTTAGTATTAACAAAAAGATAAGCAGTGGCATAGAAGATACAAATTAAGGAATGTGCCCCTTTTCTTTGTAATGCTACCGAACTTGCTATTTTCTGCCACCAAGACCACTTAAACCAATTTTCTGTAGTTAGCCAGGGTATCACATTTCAAGGCTCTCACTGATGCCATGCCCTGCCTGTCTTGGTGCATGTCCTTAAGTAAGTACATGTGATAGCTAGTCTCAGACCTTGGAATGGGGCATCTGCAGTTCCCAAAATAAGTGTAATTTATTCTTTGTTTATTCTCCAATATCTGGAAGCCATCAACATGGACTGGAACTGATTTACAAATAACTGAATTCTATCCCTTTTATCACTTTGATTTGCACTTTCCTTGATCAGAAACAACACGAATTGTTCCTTCTCCATGTCAGCCCACCCTCCTTGTGATCACATTACAGTGAACTGAAATTGTGTGGAATATTTTTAATACATTTTTAAGTGCAAGAACAGTTATTATTCAGAGTAACTGGCACCTCACAAAGAAATCTGTCAATCACAGAGAATTATAGAGAAGAACCATTAAAATATTGCCATCCCATAAAGCAAGGTGTTTTCTTAGATATTTTGGGGAGGCATCAATAGTAGATTTGTCTTTGTAAAATAAGAAAACTTTGTATTTACCAAAGAGCATAGGCTTACGAGGTATCATGATGCATACACTTTGCCCTGTGTTTTAACATCCTTGGTCAAACCATGACATAGCACTTATGATTGACAACCTCTGAAATTATAGACAGTGAAAACAGAGTAATCCTCTATATCAAAGTTTCCTTTTCTATTGGTATCTTTTTTTCCTCTGTATTTTTTTTAATTACATTGTTGTTTTACTGGGCAGGGGAAGGAAAACAGCTCTTCTGTCTCCAGCACCAGTCAATTCAGAAGTTTAGTATAATCCTGACTCCAGGAGATGACATGCATACAATCAGTACTTAATTCCCTAGGAGAGCTGATTAGAAATGTCTTCTATGACAGCTGTGAATGCATCTAAGTACCTGCCTTTCATTTTAATGATTATCACCAACTCTTGGTGAATAATCCAAGTGACGCAGCGTGCACTTAGACATACACTGACTCAAACACCAAGAGAATAATATACATAAGCAGCACCCAGACACAACATAAAAGCAGCTCTGCGCTCATGCTATCCAACTGTGCATGAGAAACTTCATTGCAAAGCTGGAATTCAATACTGTCTGTACAGTAAATTCTTCTTATTTAACCAAGCTACACAGATGAATGTCTGTAATTTTCAGCACTATCTTTGTTGTAAGTGACCCGTTCTGTGGTTTGTAGGACTGGGCGATTTCCTAACCTGCGTGAATCCAGTAGTGAACAGTAGTTCATTCATCAAGGTATGACTTACAACACTGTCAGCTACAAAAGAATTTCCTACATCCTTATTCCATTACCTGCTATCACAAACAAGCAAATGCTTTTTCCTTTTTCATAGGTCCAGTCAAGCTGAACCTTTAAAATACTCTTGTTTTTCAGTTTTGTTCTCCTTACTTCTCTTTGAAGGCTCTTAAAAACATCAGTCTAGAAACTTGAACGTATTTGTGGCCAGTATAAATGCTATCCACAAACTACCTTTGAGAGTTATCATCTTTTAATGTGGCTCTTCTCAATGTTGTCTACCAATAGGACAAGGGGCAATGGGTGTAAACTTGAACATAGGAGGTTCCATATAAAGATGAGAAGGAGCTTCCCAGTGATGGTGATGGAGCGCTAGAATGGGCTGCCCAAGGGGGTTGTGGAGTCTCCTTCTCTGGAGACATTGAAAACCCGCCTGGACATGTTCCTGTGTGACTTGGTCTAGGTGATCCTGCTCTGGCAGGGGGATTGGACTGGATGATGTTTGGAGGTCCCTTCCAATCCCTAAGGATTTTGTGTTCCAAACAAAATACCGGCCTCTGGGAGATTTCAGTAACACATAGATGTCCTTGGTAAAAAAGCAAAACTCTTTTTGCACATTTATAAAATAAATAGGGGCACACAATCACTGTGATGTCACAATGAAATATGAATTCTTGTTCCTGTTCTGTATATGAAGCTACTCTCTCTTAAAGCTCCCTTGCCTTTGTAAGGTGCTGTGGACATTTTCCTCTGGATGTCTGTTTACGTATTTTCTTCTCAGTCAACTGGTGCAACAAAGTTTTGGGCCTTTTGAGAATACCAACATGATTCCTGGAGCTGTCTTAATTAACAGAAATACAAATTACATCAAATTGACTGAACTTTCATTATTAGCATTTTTTCACTCTGTGTTCTGTCGTCTCTCTCTCCAATGTAATCTCTCCTTTGACTCCAAAGAATGGAAAATATGAAATAAAAGACCCAGCAACTAGACTGGGCAGAATTGTAATATTCGGTAGAAAATTTGCCACAAAAACTGGCAACTGCTTATTAGAGAGTTTCATTTACTTATAATAATGAAAAAACTAAAGTATATAATTGCGACTTAACATCTGGTAAACACAAGGAGCTAGTCGTGTGAACAGAGGCTATTTTAACTAACCATATTTGTGCAAGAGCCCTGTGAGACTGAAACTGTCTGGGTCATACTCCCTGCATAAGTTGGGTTTTTTTCTCCCTAAATAAAAATCATTTTCAGCTGACTTCAATTCTTGTGTAAAAATGAAACATGCAGTAGAAATAGATGAACCTTTTAAACTGATCTTGAGCAGGACTGTGGGCTTACAACATCAAAGCAGGAAGCTGTCGTCATACTTAAAATCTTTAGTAGGTGATGTTAAACAAGGTATTGCTTAAGTATTTAGTAAGGATGTTTTCCTCAGGTGGTTTCAAAAACTTGCAAAAGGCCACAGTCTGAAATAAACCAGCACCAAGCACAGAATGTTAGGGATTGGAAGGGACCTCAAAAGACCATCTAGTCCAATCCCCCGCCACAGCAGGACCACTTAGACCAAGTCACACAGGAACATACCCAGGTGGGTTTTAAACCTCTCCAGAGAAGGAGACTCCACAACCCTCCTGAGCAGCCTGTTCCAGCGCTCTGTCACCCTCACTGGGAAGAAGTTTCTTCTCCTATTTATTTGAACCTCCTATGTTCAGCTTACACCCATTGCCCCTTGTCCTATCATAGCTGGTATTTGGAAGCCAGTCAGCTAGTAAAAGCAGCAAGGCACCACAACCACACAGAGAACAATGGTCTTAGTTTAGGCAGGACCACTTTGACAGAAAATGTCTTTGCCACATTATAGGACAGCAAAGGAAAACTTTAAATCTTCCAAGCTAAGAGAAATTAATGCCAGTTTTTATGAGACCTACGAAGTAGTAAATGCCCTGTCATGTCTTCAGAATATTTGGCAGGATATTCTGGTACAGGTGAAACCTTTTGTATTGGTGGTAAGCCTTGGAAAATCATCAGAGACTCGGGGTTTTAGAAGGACTTCCATTTTCTGTTTTCATTACTGTCTGGGGCGCTATGAAGCAGAAAGTAGCAGCAAACATACTGGGAATGGGAGTTATTTGTTACACTGAAAAATCTGAACACCAATGTGGAAGAAAAGATGATGCAGCAAGACTAAGTGTAACATTCAGCACTTTGTGCAATTACCTGTTTCTGCCTGGGAGAATTTTGGGGAATAGTTGGTCAATACTAACTGAATTTGAATCACTATCATCGTATTCCTGCTAACAAAGTAAATATATTCAAATAAATACGCAAAGATATTACCATAGAATCATAGAATGGCTGGGGTTGGAAGGGACCTTAAAGACCATCTAGTTCAAACCCTGCACCGGCAAGGATCCCTCCACTAGATCAGGTTACTCAGGGCCCCATCCAGCTTGGCCTTCAACATTTTCAGGGATGGGGCAGCCACCACTTCCTTGGGCAACCTGTTCCATCATCTCACCACCCTCACAGCAAAGAATTTGTTCCTCATGTCCAACCTCAATCTCCCCTCTTCAAGTCTGGAAGCCTTTCCCCTTGTCTTCTCGCTACCACACCTGTAAAAATCCCTACCACACCTTTCTTGTAGCCCCCTTCAGAGATTGGAAAGCTGCTAGAAGGTCACCTGGGAGCCTTCTCTACTCCAGGCTGAGCAACCACAACTTGCTCAGCCTGTCCTCATAGTGGAGGTGCTCTAGCACTCTGATCATTTGAGTTGCTCTCCTCTGGACACGTTCCAGGTGCTCTGTGTCCTCCTAATGTTGAGGTCTCCAGAACTGGACCCATTGCTCCAGATGAGGCCCTGCCACTGCAGAGTAGAGGGGGAGAATCACATCTTTTGACTGGCTGTCACTGCTTCTTTTGATGCAGCCCAGGACATGGTTGGCTCTCTGCACTGCAAGTGCACACTGACAGCTCCTGTTAAACCCCCAAATCCTTCCACCACCACCCCTCAGTCCTTCTCCTCAGGACTGTCCTCAGTCCTTTCTCCTCCCAATCTGCATTTGTGCATGGGATTGCCTCAGCCATGGTGCCAAACCTTGCACTGGCCCTTGTTGAACTTCATGCATTTTGCACAGCCCACCTGTCAAGCCTGGCAAGGTCCCTCTGGATGGCCTCCCTTCCCTCCAGTGTGTTGACTTCGCCACACAGTTTGGTGTCATCAGCGAACTGACTGCGAGTGCACTCAATTCCACTGTTCATGTCACCGACAAAGACATTAAATAGCACTGGTCCAAGTACCAACCTTTGAGGAACAGCACTTGTTACACCTTTCCATTTGGACACTGAGTCATTGATCACAACTCTTTGGGTGCAGCCATCCAGACAGCTTCGTATCCAACGAGTGGTCCATCCATCAAATCCATATCATTCCAGTTTAGAGATCAGAATGTAATGCCTTAACATGGTAAGTATGGGGTAAGCTGAGGATCTCCTCCCCCGTTCTCCCTAGCTTAAAGCCCACCGAAATAAGTTGACCAGCCTCTGGCCAAAGAATCTTTCCCCCTTCTCTGACAGGTGGACCTTTGTCAGCCCTCAGCAGACCAGGTTTATCAAAAAGAGCTTTATGGTCGAGGTAACCAAAGCCCTGATTATGGCACCACCCCTTCAACAATTTGTTGACTTTACTAATTCCATCTGCCCTTTCCTGCCCTTTTCCTTTGACTGGGAGGATTGATGAGAACACTACCTGTGCTCCCAAGTCCTTCACAGCTGCTCCCAGAGCTCTCACTGTTTCTTCTGGGTGCTGACTGTTATATGGGGAGTTGAGTGGGCTTCCTTCCTCTGCTCAGGCAACTTACTTTGCTTGGGTTGCTCTTTCCCTTTAGTCTGCAGAGCTGCAAAGTGGTTCTGCAGGGGCACCTTGAGTTTGGGGAGGAGGATGTTCTTCCTTTGGGATTTTGACTTGACCACCTTCCACTCCTCTTTTGCTGACGACATGGGCCAAAACAGTTCTTCAACTGAGGCAGAAAGGTTACACCCAGAGTTCTGGAAGCTGTGGTTTCAAGAACCTGATGGTTCAAATAGATGGAACAGGGTAACCAAGAATTGTCAGAAGATGAGAAGGTAGATAAGAAGCAAGCTTTTCTGAGGGTAAAGATAGCTGAACACTAAAATAACATGGTTGAAGAAAGTGAGGAGTATGTGATGAAGGTTTCCAGGAACGGAGTAGACAAGTATCTGCGGAGAATGATGTCGCTGTGATATTTTGCTTATACCCGAGGGCAGAGTGGATTAGAGCTGATATTTAAAGGTTCATCCAGCTCCTTCTTTTCCTGACACGATGATCTTTTCCATTATAAAATCGTGTGTTTGCAAGACTTTAAAATGTCATCGTTTTCTTAAATTATAACCTGTGATTTGATTGTAAGTCAGTTGTTACTAATAAACAAAGGCCTAGTGGCATCAGGAGTAGGAAGAGTGTTGTGGGACTTAGTAACAGCTGGTGATAGAAGAACTCTGGTTCTTTATCAGTCCTGCACAGGGTTGAGGAAAAACTTCTAGAGCAAGAAAATACTTGTATAGGAGAGTGTTGTTTGCGAAAGGGTGGAGGGGTTTTGTGAGACTTTCTTTTCAGCATTTATCACAATAGTCAAGAAATACTCTTCCTTCAAAAGGAATATGTTATGTGATAACATTATTTCAGAAGTATGCAGTAAAATAGGTGATGGAAAGTGACGAATCGCCTGGCTGGGGAGCAGGAATTACCACAGAGCCTTGTATTAACACACAGCATTCTCAGCAAAAGAACAGGTGTCTAAAACCAGCCTGTCTCTATCTTAACACTGTAAGGGCTTATTAATTACACAAAGAGCTAATTTTAAGGTTCATCATCTCCCAGTGACATACTTGAAGCATGAGGTGTTGTGTTTCTATATACAATTCCCTTATTTCCTGCAATTTTCTTTCATGTGATTGTCAGCATATCGAATAATTTGATTTAGGAAAGGAAATGAGAACAGATGCAGAAAGCAAACAGAACCATATGCTAATACATCCAAAGTATTTTCTGGTTCTTCTGACTCTTAACTTGCCTTCCTGGCCTGAGCATGCCTTGGTGTGAAACTGTTTAAAGATGCAGAGCTTCCACTCTGAAGAACTGCAGGTATGACCTAGGAAGTTTTCATCCATAAGCCTATTTCTGTCTTTGTTCCTTGTAGATGCCAGAATTTCAGAAGAAGACTGTCCATATTAAGGACCCAGGGAGAGTAGAGGAGATAATCTGTGGCCTCATCAAAGGTGGAGCTGCTAAACTTCAGGTAAAGCTAGCAGAAGTTGTAACCAGTTTGAAATGAAAGCAATCACGTCACTGTTGCTCTGTGCCAAAACAAATTTAAGAAATACAGATATAAAAGTCACCCTTTAAGAAATCTCTACAACTTAAGACATCTGTTAACTGTTTTTATAGTCCTTGCGGATTCAACTGTAACTCAGCCAGACAGTGGTGAAGTAAATGATCTGTAAGCTTAGTGATTTCAGGAAATACTCTGACCAAAGGAAGTAAAAAACCAGTTTTGGCAGGAAGAAAGAATAAACAGTGGTGATGGGATAGTCTAGCCTACACACAAGAGTCCCATAGAACAGGGAGGTTGCTGTGACACAGGCTACTCAGCTGCAGCTGTTGTTGATCATTCACAGTTTCTAGCCATTCTTTATTTTCTCCCTCCGTGTTGTAAGACAGTTTTGCTTTTTCTTTCCTTAAATAGATTATTACAGATTTTGATATGACATTAAGTAGATTTTCCTACAATGGAAAAAGATGCCCAACTTGTCATAGTGAGTACTTTGTTTTTTAATACCAATTGGTTTGTTCACTCTTTTTCGTTTTTTCTAGATTTTCATTTTCTGTACAATTTATGCCCTAATCTGTAAGATTCTATATTGACTCGTTACCTGTACGTCTTAATGAAGAGGTATTCTAGTGACTGTCTATACGTGGGGTTTGTGTAAATATACCTAATCTAATCAGTTGTGTAAATTAAAACCAGATAAGTTGTCATTCGCAGTTAAAACACTGGAGTTCTCAAGTATTTTAGTGGCTAGAGATGGTAGGGTTCACTTTTATAAGTTAACTAACTTTTATGAAAGAACTAATTTACAAAGGGAGTGGGAATCCAAAGAGACACACATTGCCTCATGATGATTACAGAAACAGTTAAACCTCAGGAAACAAATGAGAGCTCATAATTGTCCTTTTAATTCAGAGAGGAGGGGAAGGACATCTTCATGCTTATGAAGAAAAATGCACCTTCCATTGGTTGCTGGTAAGAAAGGTCTGAGAAAACTCTGGTCATCAAACATTGTCACCTGTGCCACACATAGCATTGCGAAGCAAAGTAAAATCTGCCTAGTTTAACACTCTCTTTTTTCACCCTCCAGACATCATTGACAATTCTAAGCTCATCACAGAGGAATGTCGGAAAAAGGTAAACAGAAGACCTAACAGTTGCTGGTTTGTTGTGTGCAACTACTCCCTTATGTCCTGTGTGTCCAGGGGATGCTTTCAAACCCGTAAAGCTCTCAGAGCTCTCACCAACTGCTAGACATCCCATCACAAACAGAAAGACTTGTATTCTCAATAGTAGCCTGCAGCTCACCTTAACCGCACGCACTTTTTCTTCTTAGAAGTATTTGATATCTCTTTGTTCAAAGAACATTTCAGATTCGTGTAATCAGAACGAGGAAAGTTATTGTGATTGTTTAGATCAAATGCCAACGTTGTCTTATAAAAATTCTTTAAGCATCTGGTGCTTCTTTCCCTTCAGTTATTGCAGCTGAAAGAAACCTATTATGCTATTGAAATTGATCCAGCCCTCACTATTGAAGAAAAATACCCATATATGGTAGAATGGTAAGAGACACCTGCCATCTTCCTCTTATGCTAAAAATAGATGTAATAAGATTTTTAAAGCAGTAATTAGCTTTTAGCTAACACCTTAACTGAACTAATCTCTTTGGGTGTTGTGCAACAACTGGTTTTGCTTCACTGTTAACTTGAACGAGCAAGAATTAACCACACGGGATGCTTTTTGTCATGGGACGTAATGAAAGGTGAATCTTCAGTCAGGTTTGACCCATTTTTTCTTCCCTCTAGGTACAATAAATCTCATGCACTACTCATTGAGCAAGGCTTACAAAAGGATAAGTTTGCAGAAATTGTGAGGGAATCTGACGTTATGCTGAAGTAAGTTCCTTTTGATTTAAACAACACTGTAAATTCTTACTGGTTGTGGCAGTGGAAGAGGGAAAGAAAACGCAAACGAAACCCCATGTTTCTAAGAATGCTGCACCTTCGTGTTGGAATATTGAGAGCTGTTCATGTTCCCAGTGTGTGGATGTGCTGTAGCTAAACGCCTGCACTGATTGCACTGTGCAGAGATCGGGAATTGTCTTTTCATTGCTATCTCTGCAAGCGCTAGTTCCATGCACTTTCATCCTCTCGAACTCGCACTGGTGACAATTCATTATTTTTGTTAAGTGAATGTAGAGGTAAACTGTTACTTGGAAAAAAACATTCCATGTAATACTTGGAAGGAAATAAATTGCAGTGCTCAGAGAAAAGTACTTTTCTTTTCTGAAGATGATGTGAATGTCTTCTAACAACCCAGACTTTTCTTGGCTTAAGATTTGATCTGTATTTACATTCTGTGTTGCAGAGAAGGGTACGAGAACTTCTTCGATAAGCTCAGTGAACATAATATTCCTGTGTTCATATTTTCTGCTGGGATTGGCGACATCCTTGAGGAAGTTATCCACCAGGCTGGGGTCTACCATTCTAATGTCAAAGTGGTTTCCAATTTCATGGATTTTGATGAAAACGTATGTATGGAAAATACACCTGGTCGTCGAACACAACTCTCGGTGGTAGTTAGTAGCTATTTGCGTAGCCACCAATGTGAACATTCTAGTGCACCAGATGGAGCCATCTACCCTGCCATGTAGACTAGAACTGCAGCTCTGCTCTCCAGGCAGAGACAGAAACCACACTGAACACCATGAGCAAGGTGTGACTGAGATATGTAATTGTTTCCTCTAGTGACACCCTCACACTCCGCCCTGTGCAGTGCTGCTGCTCCTCCTCCTCCACACAAGGTTTTCCCTGCTCTCTGTCTAGTCTTAACCACTCTCACCGGTGTTACGTAACAGCAATTTATCTCATTCAGCACTAGAGATTTTGCAGTTCAACAGTAACACCACTTATTTCATTCTAGATTCTGTCTTGTCTGTATGATGCTAGAACTAACTTGGTGTTTGGTTTTATTTATTAGGGAATATTAAAAGGATTTAAAGGAGAATTGATTCATGTTTACAATAAACATGATGGTGCCTTGAAGAATACAGAGTACTTCAAGCAGCTGAAAGACAACAGTAACATCATACTGCTGGGCGACTCTCAGGGAGACTTGAGTATGGCAGATGGAGTAGCAAACGTCGAACATATTCTCAAGATTGGCTATCTCAACGATAAAGTAAGTAGCCTTATACAACCTTATATAGTGGGAACGAGAGACAAGGTTCATTATAAGAAGCTGCAGATATCAAACCAACTGTTTGGCCCATATTTTTTTTTTTTCCAGATTTCAAACATTTTTCATTGATTTCTTGCCTCAGGATTTTTTTTCCTAACCCATAAGCTGCAAAAAACACAACTGTAATGTAAATGGGGTTTGGTTTTGTACTGCACCACTTCCAGAAAGGGGATTTTTTGAGAAGTAAAAGTCAGAGGCTACGGAAATTACATCTCTCAAATTCCTGTAGGTGCTCCTCCTCCTTTCAGCACTGTACTGGTAACTGAGCAAAAACACCATCTTCCAAGTCACAGGTTTAGGCAGCGTCTCTTTTTGTGCGACGCCAGAGAACAGGCTGTTTGCTGATCTACAACGCGCATCCGTTTGCATTCAGAAGAGAGAAAACTTTCTGTTCCTGCCTTTGGGAAGCTGAGGAAGTAGTTTTTCTTTCCCTATCTTTATATGCAGGATCTTGGAATCAATGTAAGGTGTTAGACCCCGGAACGAGCACACACAGCTGTGTCAGGCCACTGAACGTGGTAGAAAGACTGGGCAATGACAAAGACTCCTGCGATAATCAATTCCATAACTAAGTGGACCTTTCTCTTTGTCCCTTTGCAATTAGGTAGATGAGCTTTTGGAAAAGTACATGGACTCTTACGATATTGTCTTGGTGAAAGACGAATCCCTGGAAGTTGCCAACTCCATCCTACAGAAAATACTGTAAATTGCAGCCTCAAGTCACTCCATTCCTTCCAGGAGGCAAC
This sequence comes from Phoeniculus purpureus, assembly GCA_028565055.1. NCBI lineage: Eukaryota > Metazoa > Chordata > Aves > Bucerotiformes > Phoeniculidae > Phoeniculus > Phoeniculus purpureus. Next base: position 29,654,435 of record JAOXOE010000506.1, read on the forward strand.
TGGACAGAAGAGCACACGTGTGCTACCTTAGATGTGTTTCTTACTCATTTACAGAACTGTTTAATTTAATTTAAAACTTTTACCTTCATTTTGGCGTTCTGAAAAGACACGTGGTATCCATTGTCAAACTAGAAGCTCCTTTTACTGCTTTTATGCTGTTCTTTAAGGTTTCACACTCCTGTTACAGCTAGATCTAAATTGGACTGATAGAAGTTCATGGTTCCCTGTCTTTTAATCAGGCATTCAGAGGAGCGTTTTAGAAACTGTGTCTGTTTCGTAAAACTGAAGACGTAAGTGTTCTGTGAAGAAGCAGCTGGCACATTTGTGTTGCCTTTTCTTCTTTCAAAGAAGAGTCTCAGCTGTACCTCAAAGGATCTTACTTGTATGTGACAGACTTCCACAGAACGTTTTCATACATACATTTTTCTTCAGTAAAAAAATGCTTTATTCACCCAACTGAGGCAAAGTGCTGCTTCTTAACAGACTTCTGTATCATTCCAACATATTCCGTGTGCTCTTCATTTATCCTCTGTGGAATGGGAAGGATGTTTTACCTCACCGTATCTGAGGTAATGTTTCTCGTCTTCATAACAACAGTCCCACACACTAATAGTACCCAGTCACAACTTCAGCCCCTTTGCAGATCTTATTTCGTGTTCCACTCCCAGCCTGCTGCTCCCTGTCAAAGCTTGCACGGCTTGTCTAAAATAGTTTCTCCTGGAACACTGCTCCTAGCACAGAACAGCAAAACAAAGGTTAATCTTGGATTTCCAAAGTTGATTTAGCCCATCTTGCAAAATCAGGTTTTCTTGCCACCAGCCCTCTGCAGCACTGAAGAACATCTCTCCACACTGACTTCAGGTCACATCCACATTGCAAGGAGCATAGCTTCATTATGCCAGTCCACTCTCTTTAAACAACTACTAAACCTTCATAGAATGAGTTGGGTTAGAAGGGACCTTTTTAGCTCATCCAGTCCAACATCCTGCTGCAAGCAGGGAGTCGTCAATTAAAGCAGGTTGCTGAGAGCCCCAAAGTCCAGCCTGACCTTGAATGGTTCTAGGGATGGGGATTCTACTGCCTCTCTTGTCAAGTGAGAAGCTTCTTCCCTGAGAAGGTTCCCTGTAATGGGAACACACAAGAGCCTAGATGTGCACTCTGTCCCACAGAAAGGGAACACCCATCCTGTGCCAATTACCTGTGTTCTGACTCAGCAGCACCAGTCGCCATGTTTTTCCAAATCAGCAGACTTTGATTTGTTACCATAACTGACAGAACTTTTCTAAAAGGCAAGATGGGGCTTAGTTCCCTCTCTCCACCTCTGCAGGAAGCTGGAATTCAATCATCCCAGTGTTTCAGGCCAGTTATCAGAGGTTCAATGCACAGCTTGAGGTGGTGCAACTGTTATTCCATCTTCAAATAGCACATGCTGTGCCAGCGGGGAGCTGCTGAGCACAGGGATCTTTCAGACATTCCAGACTGCATTTTAACAGGAAAAGCCTAGGAGATTATGTCCTCCTTGTCTTCTTGTACACACTCTGCAGTCATGCAGTTCCCTACTCCTGGCATGGGGCAGCTGGATCCCCACAAGCAGGAGCCTCAGAAGCAGCAGAAAACCTCTTAAACCGTAAGATGACTGAGGAGAGGACAGTGTCTTGGCTGCTTTCCATTTGAGAGCCATGATTCAGTTGGCAGCAGACTGGAAGATCCAAAGGCATCCTGGCAGTGACAAGGACAGGAGGAGACAGGAGTAGCAGCTGCCTCAGCCCCAGCCAAGAGCCTGTCAGCCACAGCTAGGAGAAGACATAGAACTTGAAAGCAGTACTTGAAAGCAGTAGGGGCAACTGCTGAGCCAGTGGCATTGAGAGAGCTGCTGTTCACCCTCTTGTCTGCACAGGCACAAAACCAAGTGCCCAGCAGCAGCAGCAGCCGTGTGGCAGACAGGAGCAAGGACTGTGTTGAGTGGGAATCACTACACAGAAGGGGGCTGAAGATGAGGAGGACTCATGGCCATGGGGCTGAGTGGGGCAGATGGTGCAGCAATAAGGTGGAGGATGAGCTGGGGTAGAAGGAGCCACAGGAAAAGGCAGCAGCTTGGAGTGTAGCAGATACCCCTGGAGCAGTCAGGGACAGCAGCAGCAGTTTTCCTCAGTTTACATTTTGGGGTTTAGGCACCTACAGCTGAGCTAATGTCCAAGTTTTGGAGGGTAGGGTTAGTGGGTCTTGGTTTTAGTGTTTCTTGAAGGTTTTTTAAAGAAGCAACTATTCTAGTTGCCAAATAGGAGTCCAAAAGGCAAGGCCTTTTGAGAAACACCAAGGTGTCTGGCTGCAGTGCTTACTCAGGGCCAATTACCAGCATTACCTTCAAAGTTTACACTAGGACCACATTTTCTGTTTACACGTGGGTTTACCTTTGGAATACAGATAGCAGCTAAAACTAAAGAATATGTGAAAAGCGGCCTGTAGCCTCAGCTCCGCAGCAACACACTCTGGCACAAGTTCATTCTGACTTCCCAGGCCATCCCAGCAACAAGGAACATGGGGGCAGTCCTAGTCTCTCTGTGATGGTGCCGAGTAGTAGGACTGCTCCATGCTCTCACCCAGTTTGCCTCAGGATTTCACATAACTCACTGAGCTTCTCTCCAGAATTTTTCCTCTCCTTACCCAAGGCTGCAGGACACAAACCACCACCCCTTCGACAAGTGAAGATCTCACTGTTCAACCCACCCAGAACTGCAAAAATAAACCCAAACAAACAAAATCCCAGCAAAACCCATTTAGAGAAGCACATGCAGAGCAGTATGCGAGATGAGGAGGCAGTAGCTTTAAAAGCAGATCCCAGAACTAGCATTCAGCCTGCCTAAAGCCCAAGCCAGTCAGAAGTGATCGCTTAACGGCTTCCCAGCTACACAGGCACCAGAAACTCTGCCTTGATAGAGCACTTCAGATGAAACAACTCTCTCAGCATTTTCCTCACAGACGCCGAGTGGTCAGTCACCAGATGTTCAGCCCACACTTACAGAAAAGGGTTCTTACCCTTCCATGAGGGGACAGATAAGGTAAGAGCTCCAGTCTCTGACTGTGCATTAGGCTCTGCCAGAGCAACAAACCTTTGGTAGGAAATAAGAGCAGCTAAGCCACGTCGCAGTCATCTGATACTCAGAATATGAACACTGCAACGACAGGTTAAACCATCCTTCTCCAACAAGCCAAATGCAATTGCTGCCTGGATTTTGCATTCAGTTTTATGAAAGAGCTACTATCGACAGCTGGGCTTTCTAGAGCACATTTTTAACCAGAAGCATTTTCCAACCCTAGAAGTATATTTTGTTTATAATTCAGCTTGGAAAGAGACGTGTCCTACATTTCCCAGGCCATTTTCCCACAGCCAGAAGAGGAGAGCTAAAGTTTAAAGGAAGTTATGCAAATGTATTACTTGTTTTCCTCCTCTACTCACACAAGGAGTAGCACAAATCCAAGGTCAAGTATTGAAGGCCTTTATTTAGATAAAAATGTTTCCTCAGCGGGTGTTGTAGCCAGTTCAGATGTTACCTCACTGTCAAACTCTCACCAACAGTCCTCCACCAGCCAAACACTTACATCAACTATTAGCTAAAGGAGCCATCTTTAAAGAAACATCTGGATATCTTTTTCACACAGTAAAAATTCAGTTCAACAACTGCAAACTCTGACATTAAGTAGATGTCCTGAACATTGGATATACTTGGAACAAGCACCTGGACATCAGAAAGCTGTGTAACTGTCAAGTCAGAGTAGAAAAAAACGCACACATTTATAAATATTTATAAATACCTGTATTTCTCTGGAGGACAACAGTGTCTCTTTCCTCCTCTGCTGACCCTCCGACACTCCAACAGCAGACAATCACCAGCTGCAGCTGCAGGCACCTTCCTTTTATCAGCTGGCTGCCCAACAAGAGTCAGCTGTTGGGCTCTGAGAATCACACCTGGGTGTTTCTGGAGAGGAGGTTCGGATCTGTAGACTCTCCTTAGCTAAACCATCCATTTAATGACCCTTAATGAATGTCTAGGTGGTCCTGCTGTGGCAGGGGGATTGGACTAGATGATCTTTTGAGGTCCCTTCCAATCCCTTATGATTCTATGATCTTCTGCTTTTCTACAGGTCTCAGTTAAGTAACACAAGTTCCTCTTGACATAAAAGGAAGAACATCCTTTAGATGGGTCATGATCCATGTTTGCTAAGGCCTGAGAAGCAATGGAATGAGAATTTCAGATGCACCTACCATGGCCAGAGGCACCAGTAAAGTTATTTCTACTGTCCCATCACTGATGTGCACATCCAAAACTCCAGCACAGCAATTGCTGGCACAGATTGCACTGGTGTGCACAGGGCTCCTCTTTGGCCCACATCTACCCTGGTGGCCAACTCTGCTGTCCTGGTTTTACTAGGAACCCTTCAGACCAGCTCCTGGGAACCATCCAGAACAATCCTCCATGCAGCAAGGCCCATTGACTAAGATTTTCAAAGATAAAACAGCCCCGGATATCCAGAAGCCAAGATTTGGTTTCTGCAGTTGTGTATGAGAACAGAGCAAGGAGCCCACTTGCTGCTCCAACCCCAGCTCTGGTTGAATAGGAGCCAGCAGGGTGCCCAGGTGGCCCAGAAGGCCAACAGCATCCTGGCCTGTATCAGGAATAGTGTGGCCAGCAGGACTAGGGACATAATTATCTCCCTGTACTGGGCACTGGGGAGGCCTCACTTCAAGTACTGGGGGGCAGTTCTAGGTCCCTCACTTCAAGAAAGAGATTGAGGGGCTGAAGCGGGTCTCCAGCAACAAGGCTGGAGAAGGGACTGGAGGGAAAGTCTGATGAGGAGAGGCTGAGGGAGATGCAGGTGTTTAGTCTGGGGGAGAGGAGACTCAGGGGGGACCATCTCCCTCTCTACAACTCCTTGAAGGGAAGTTGTAGTCAGGTAGGGGTCAGGCTCTTCTCCCAGGCAACTAGCAACAGAACAAGAGGGCAGGGCCTGAAGCTGCCAGAGGAGGGTCAGGTAGGATGCTAGGAAGCCCTTCCTTCCGGAAAGGGTGATCAGACCCTGCAATGGACTGCCCAGGGCAGTGGTGGGGTCCCCATCCCTGGAGGTGTTTAAGAACTGACTGGCTGTGGCCCTTGGTGCCCTGGTCTGGCTGATGTGGTGATGTTAGGTCCTGGGCTGGGCTGGACGGGCTCAGAGAGCATTTCCAGCCTCAATAACTGTGGTTCTGTGTGTGCAGGAGCAAAGTGACAAGTGAGCAACTGGCCTCCACATTAAAGAAAGGGGATCTTCAGAGAAAGCTGATGGCTGTTCAGGATGGGTAATTTAGGGAAGGGCTCCTTAAGCCAAGGAAATTACTTCACCTGTCTGAAGAATGGAAAAAAAACCCTTTTATGGTTATTTAGCATTTTCAATCATTTTGAATAAACCTTAATTTAAATTATTTTGCCTGAAGATCAACAGCCATCCTGAATGCACTCAGGATAAGCCTGATGTGTGCAAGAGCTGCAGGGCCCTAGTGCGACCACATCTGGAATATTGTGTCCAGTTCTGGGCCCCTCAGTTCCAGGAGGACACAGAACTGCTGGAAGGAGTGCACCACAGAGCCACAGAGATGATGAAGGGAGTGGAACATCTCCCTGATGAGGAAAAGCAGAGGGAACTGGGTCTCTTCAGCTTGGAAAAAAGGAGACTGAGGGGTGACCTGACTAATGTTTATAAATATATGAAGGGTGGGTGTCAGGAGGATGGAGCCAGGCTCTGCTCAGTTTCATCTAATGATAGGACAAGAGGCAACGGGTGTGAGCTGGAACACAGGAGGTTCCACATCAGTACGAGAAGGAACTTCTGCCCAGTGAGGGTGACAGAGTACTGGAAGGGTCTGCCCAGGGTGGCTGTGGAGTCTCCTTCTCTGGAGACATTTTAAACCCACCTGGCCATGTTCCTGTGCAACTTGATCTGGGGGATCCTGCTCTGTGGCAGGGGGACTGGACTGGATGATCTTTCAAGGTCCCTTCCAATCCCTAATGTTCTGTGATTCTGTGATTCAGTCGACTCAAGCTCCCAACCCATCTAAGTGCCAGAAACAAAACAAGAAGAAACTGAAACAGTAACAGTTGATCAACACTTTATTTAACAAAAAGATCGCTACCCAACATTCAATGGTATCTAACTCAAAAACCCCAACACTTCACTGCACTTATCTCTAACAGCTGTATCAAAACCCAGTACAAAATGTTTTCACCCAACTGAAGTTCTGGTTTTTAAAAAAATGCATCTCTGGGAGCCTCACATCCTGCACAGACAGAGGGAGGAAAGCACAAAGCCAGCCACGAAGCATAAAATGGAAACACAACTCCCACCTTGCTCGCCTGCGACAGTTTCTCGCTCTGCGTATTTGTGCTCTTCACACGGAGCGTACTTCGGGAAAAGCACGGCTGCTCCAGACTATCTTCTATCACAAAGCTCATTGCAGTCACAGATCTAAGGGGTGGGTGATTGTCTCCAGAGCTCACTCCCAGGGCTGAGTGCACATGGAGGGGCAGACAGGGATGTCTGTGGACACGAACAGATGGGGCTGGTTCTTGATTTCATCACTGCCTTTCTGTTTGTGCATCATGCCAGACGACTTCGACGTGTAAGCACCGACAGCTTACCCCGCGCTCTAACAATGCCCAAAATAGGAGACAGAAGCCCAACGCAAACTCAGTTGCACCCAGCACTTACAACAACATTCAGACCCCATAACAATAACATTTAAAAGTCTAACAGAGCTATAAATAAGGTTGCAGCTAGAAAGGTTTGGGACTCACTGATGGGAACACGCCTTCACCAGGCCAGCAAGTGTTGAGGTGGTTAATCAAATGCAATACGGATGGCAGCACACTTTCATTTCATAAGGTCTGCTTCCCCCACACACACACACAAGCACAGCTCGAGGCCTCTTTACCTGAATCCACAGCTTATGGGAATTCTGGAATGGCAGAGCTATCGCTCCTTGTGCTGCAGTTTGCATGGCGCAGCTGCTGCTGGCAAATACTCAGTTACTGGGAAGAGAGCTCGTACCTTCTGAGAGGAACCGGGCTCAACGACTGCCGGTTTTGACCAATTCTTTTCATGGGGAATATTTTCTGGTTCATTCTCTGCACAGATGAAGGTTTTTTTAGAACTCTAGGATGCACTCCACACATTTTCTCCCTACCATCCACCCACCCACCCACGTGAGTGTGTTTGCTCAGTGAGAACTTCCCATCTTTAGCATAAGGACAGCCCATGTGGTTCACGACACCACGGACGGCAGCGCGCTCTGTCCAATCTCACACCCTTTCTCGAGGCACTTACCCCTTACATAAACAATTCCAACTGCAAAGTCCTTCCTGTGCCACCGATGGAGCAGCACACAGGCACAGGCAGGCACAGGCTGCCCATGGGAGCACTCATCATTCAGAAACAAGCTCGCCAAAACCCCTTCCGCTACACGTTCAAACAGTAGGTCAGCTCAAGATTCTTCTTCCTCTTCTTTACAGTTCATCGTGTCCCTCTTTGGCCTCCTGGTCTTTCAGCTTGAATTCTTCAGCAGTAACTTTCCCGTTTCCATCCCGGTCTTGATTGGTGAACATGTTTTTAACGATTTTCTCAAAATCAAAACCAGGAGCAAGCTTCCCTTTGCCAGAATCGACTTGGGCTTGAATGTAGTCTGAAAACTAAGTGGGGGGAAAGGGAGGAGAGAAGAGCTCATGATGAAACTTAAAACTGACGAGTTATTTACATAAGCAGCTTCCATCTGTTGCTGAATATTCAGCAGTTTACTACTTCCTTACTAAGTGTCTGTAGAGGTACCTACTCGTACACATAAGTTACTATCCCAGAAAGTTTATAGCCTCAGTTGGACTTTACTAGGACAGAGACACGAGGTGAAATCACTCTTTGTGGATCTCAGCAGGGCCTTCCTCAGTTATTCCAGCGGGTCCTGGACTCAAAGCAAGAAAAGTTCTTTTTCATCAGTGAGGGAGATGAAGACAGTGACCTGCGAACAGCCCTGCGGGGCCACGCCAATACAAGCGGCTCATGCTCTGAAGGTGTCTCAAAAGGTTACAAGACACAGATCACAGACAACAGAATGTTACAGGTTGAAAAGGGACCTCGAAAGATCATCTAAGTCCAACCCCCACCCCTGCTCAAACTATTTTCAACATGCACATTCTTACTTCTAGATTGGAACTCTGGTCCATTCAATTCCTTTTCACTGAAAATCCTCAAGCCCTTAACTCTTGCTCTTCAGTCTCTCAGCCCACCATCCCCCTGGATATGAAATCAGTGAATATTTAGTACTAACATTTTCCATCAAAATCCTCTCCCTGATACGTAGGATGAAATAATTCAAGGTGATGAGACAACACCGGACAGAAGTCATCGTGCTGGCTTGCCAAAGTCAGACAGTCCACAGCCAAGCACAACAGTGCCAGTGGCTGTTAATCTCTGGCACTAACCGTTGGGTAAGCTTCAGCAATGAGAGCTACTGCTGATGCTCTTTTACACCGTTTAGGTCACGTGTTCTCTCGCATCTCCATGTTTCCCCTTCTCCCCCTTGCTATGTGACCAGAAGGGTGTGAGTGAGTCACATCCTACCTCACTCATCTCTAGACTCTTCTCTGACAGAGTGGAGGCAAACCTGAGCAAGAAGAGTGAGAAGAGGGAGAGGGAAGAGGAGAGGAGAGGGAGAGGGAGAGGGAAGAGGAGAGGGAAGAGGAGAGGGAGAGGGCTAGAAGAGGGAAAACGAGTTTGATTTTATCCCACTACCTTGGAAAAACACTCACATGCACCTCATGCTGTTTCATCGCTGGAGAGAGTCCAGCACAGAGCCACGAAGACAATGAAGGGAATAAAACATCTCCCTTATGAAGAAAGGCTGAGGGAGCTGGGTCTCTTGAGCTTGGAGAAAAAGAGACTGAGGGGTGACCTCATTCATTTTTAGAAATATGTGAAGGGTGGATGTCAGGCGGATGGAGTCAGGCTCTGCTCAGGGTCATCTAGTGATAGGACAAGGGGCCATGGGTGTCAGCTGGAACAGAGAGGTTCCACATCAATATGAGAAGGAACTTCTTCACACAGTGAGAGTGACAGAGCCCTGGAAGGGGCTGCCCAGGGGGTTTAAAATCTGCCCGGATGTGTTCCTGTGCAACTTGGTCTAGGTGATCCTGCTGTGGCCGGGGGATTTGACTAGATGATCTTTCAAGGTCCCTTCCAATCCCTAGTGTTCTGTGATTCTGTTGATCTCCCGCTGTTTCATAGCTCCTGGAGCGTTGCAGGCAGCACTGCTTGAGCAGGGAAGGACAGAAACCAGAATTATAAAGGTGACAAGACTTAAGAATAAAGAAATAGAACTCCTGAGTTAAGACAAAGCACAGAGGAAAACCTCCAGAAGGTTGAGGTTTTCAGACACAGCAAGGCAAAGGCAAGCGGCCTTCAGTTAGAGCAGCCAATGACATGCTCAAGCTGCAGACTTTAAAAGCTGCATGGAGACGGACTCACTCCTTGTGGAAGGAGTGGCCTCAGGCACTGTCAGGCTCCAGACAGTTCCTGGACACACTGCTGTGAGCTCAGATTTGTCCCTTCACCATGAGCCTCCGCTGAGCTTCCACTGAGCAGGCTGATACAGAGAGGGGCTGTTGAATAATAACTCTGTGTCTGGTGCCCTAAGGATCTGATCTTGGCCAAGGAAACCACAACAGTACATGATCTTAAGCAGTGTGGCCACTCCGGAATCGCTTTTCTTTCCTGGCTCTGGGTGGTAGTGTGACTGCTTTTCTCCTCAGCAACACTGTGTCTCCATCCCAAACAGGCGACACAAAATCCAGGATGGATTCCTGGGGGAAGAAGTAGAGACACAGGGCAAAAGCGAAGCGGGGAGAAAGGGAGAAGCCAGGGGGCTGAAATTTTCTCCAGTCCCAAACGTTTCTGCAAGAAGCGCTCAAACTAAACCTGCTTCAAACCATCACATTCTGTCTCTAAAGTTAAATCACCATGTCTCAACTGGCTCACTGCTGTCCTCCCGACAACAAACACCACGTCAGAAGAACAAGAGGAAAAAGAGAGGCGAGATCCCATCCCTCGGCATCTGCACTGATGCTGGTAGGAGAAAAGCACTTAAGTCTTTGAATTGTTTCTGCTTACCTCCTCCAAAAGAACCTCTCCATCGTGATTCTGGTCTATTTCTTCAAAAAGATTGGGGGACACTTCCCCATTCCATACAAACATGTACCCCTCAGGCAAGCCAGACACCAGTTCCAGCAGTTCGATGTCGAAAACCAACACAGCGCTGCCAGGCACTTCTCCTTCTGTCACAACAAATGGCAAAGAGCAGGAGTTACCCTCACTTAGTCTGAGGCTTGCATGTCCTTGTAATCCAGCACCACACTTCTCTTCCTCCTCCAACAGGAGCTTCTCTAGTGCGATCGCCAAGTCCCGTGATCCCAAGCCCACCAAACCTTCCTGCTCACTTCAGCAGAGGTAGTCAAAAGATAAGGGAAGCTTTAGAACAAAACTGTGTCTGTTCCTTAACGTCGAAAGGCGACTCTGCGATTGATCTGGAATGTCTGTAACACTCATAACTTTCCCCATTAAGCTCGGAATATGAATGTCTGTCGGACAGTCTTCATGAAACACAGACCGTTCCGGAGCTGTCCAAAGAACAGAACAACCTGCATAGCGTGTCAGATCTCAGGGATCTCCCAGCAGGCTCCTTCCCCACGAGTTTTCAACTCAGAACACCCATGACAACCAAACGTGTTGGGATATGAAACTTCTTGTCCCTTCTATATTGTTCTTTTTATTACTGTTGGTAGAAAATGTCTGAGCCTGAGCTCTCAAACAGACCAAACCCACTCAAATGTGGGTTTCAAGAGCACCAAAACAGTTTCTCACATTCAGGTAGAGGGGTTTCTGAATCTGGAGATTCTTTGACGTTTCTAACGCATCAGTGCTGAACAGTCCCCTCCAGTTTTCCTTCCCGACTAGCGTGCCGCGTGTTCCTGTGTTTACATCCCTCTGCAACATCCGAGCGCCTGGAGCCTTCTGTTTTGACACAGCAACATTACTGGGGCCACGTGTTCCCTTTTGTACTGGGATGGTCTGTCTACCAGCCATGGGAACGGAGTGAGTTGAAACACAACACAGGCAGCAAGTTCATTTCACTGGGGAATTCTACAACAGTGAAATGAAAAACCTCACAAAAACCCATCCAAGCAGCTAACAGGCTCTCACCTCATGTCCTACTGCGCAGCAAGCCACAAGACATTCATGCATGCGCGTTGCAGCTACTCAAGAGACACTAAATGGATGTGCAATAGGTTCTACTCACCAACTCCATCTTCTCCATAACCAAGATGAGGAGGAATGACGACTGTCCGTCGTTCCCCGACACACATGTCTTGAAGGCCCATGTCCATCCCCACCACCACCTGGCCAAACCCCAGAACTATGTTGTAGGTCTTGCCGAGGCTGTGCCTGCATGGGGAGGGAAACAAACACAAAATAAACCCCAGCACACAGCGGAGACTTTCAGTTGTTCAAAACAGGAGTGTCCCTACTGCTGACAAGTCCTCCAGCACCACAGTTACTGGGTTCTTGAATGAAATGCAAATAGTTGTGACAACTAACGCCCCAAAGGGTTCCATCTCAAAATAAGGGCTTTTCCCTTTCACATATTTCTAACAAATTAAGTTAAACTTTTTAGCAGAGAGAAAAACTCCGGATGTACCCTGGAACCAGAAGTATCAACCCGTAAGGACCTGGTGGATTCACAGGGATCCTTTAATGAAGTCACTCACTCTAAAGCAAGTCACTCACCTGAGACAGCTGGTCAGGCTACTCTGAGTCTCCTTCTCTGGAGATGTTTAAAACCCACCTGCCTATGTTCCTGTGTGACTTGGTCTAGGGGATCCTGCTCTGGCAGGGGGATTGGACTGGATGAGCTTTCGAGGTCCCTTCCAATCCCTAATGTTCTGTGATTCTGTGACACTGCTACTCCTGCTGTTAAAACAAGCTGTATTTTGAGTGGCACCCCAGAAGTTAAACACGTATCATCATTCTAATAGTAGAGTGTGCACTGTTAAGGCTTTTTACTCAGCACATGTCACAGCAGCAGGACCCTTCCCTCTGTCAGTCTCCTATTTGGCTTGGCTGAACCACTGCAGGACACACTTCTAGAAGAGAGTCTTATTTGGAAAGAAAACAATCCAGTGGCTACAGGTCAGCCTTAGAATTAGGAGCACAAGACTCATGCCAAGAGGAAACAGCCTCAACTTGCACCAGGGGAAGAAGTTTAGGTCGGACATTATGAAAAACTTCTTCACTTAAAGGGTCCTGAGGCCTTGGAACAGGTTGCCCGGGGAGGGGGTTGAATCGCCATCCCTGGAGGTGTTTAAAAATCATGAAGATCTGGAGCTTCGGGATAGGGTTTAGTGGTGGCCTTGGGACAGCTGGGTAATGGTTGGACTTGATGATCTTGAAGGTCTTTTCCAACCTAAACGATTCTGTGATCATTGACTCTCTCTAAACTGCTTTGACAAAGGCAGTCGCGACTTCCGGTGGTCCCAGCTACAACATGGGAATTAAGTATTCCTGCCACACGTGTTTTGAACCCAGGCATGCTCCCTGCGCGCACGCTTGCCTACGGCATCACATCACGTGTTCCAGTCTAAGCCAGCTTTTCTGCTCTGCGAGCTGTTGTGCACACTGTGAAAACACAGAGCTGCTTCCCATGTTAACTAGAACCTGGTTAAAAATGGCTTTTCCCAACTTCCCTTCCAAAACCAGAGCACAATTTGAATGACTTGCACTGTGCCAAAGATGAAGGCAGGGAAAAGGCTGCCGGGAGCACTCCTGCAGCTGCACTGAACAGTGCAATGGGCTCACTTTAGTTCTGCATGAGACAGACTGGAGCCTTCTCTTGCTTCCCTCACAAACCTACTGCCCCCAGGAAGGTGAAAGGGAAACATTACCATCACAGATATGGCCTAGCCCCCTGAAAGTCTCTCCCTGCTGACACCCTGCACAATACATGCTGCCTTGCTCTGCAGGGAATTGATCATCTTTAAGGTCTCTTACAGTCAAAGAGATCCTGTGATTCTGTGAATTCATTTTGCGAGAGGATAAGCTGCTCTACTTGATATGGAATGTCCAGTAGGGATGGGATGAGAGAAGAGGGCTCCAAGGGTTCCAAGGGTAAACATTCCTCAGACATTTGATGTGTACACAGTAAATCCCCAGAAGTCAACACCACATGTAACAAAGTCTATGAAATGGGTTGAGAAGCCACATCTGCATGTGCTGATGAGTGTAAGAAAGTACTTCATCACAAAGGTGAGGTGAGATACTTACGTCGAGTCTAGCAAAGTCCCATCCAGGAGGGAAGCATTGTAGTGATACTTCAGGTAATCTCCCTTCTTACTCAGTACGGTGCAGTTGGAAGGTTTGTAGTTAACGGTAATGCTGACGGAATCGGAGGGGTTGTGGAAGTCAACCACGTGGATGTCAAAGACCAGCACTGCTGATCCAGGGATCTTTCCTAAATGGGAAGCAAATGAGGCAGGTCACAACAAAAATGGTGGTACCATTTATTTAAATCAGTAAATCAGGCTTCTGGATCAGGCTACTGATCATCTTGTAGAGCTTCTCAAGCTTCCAGAGACACCATTACATCTAGAAGGTTACATTCCCCTAAAACCTCCTGACAGCAGGCAACTTCCTGCCCCCCTTGCCAGGACAATGCAAGGCTGCATTCCCAGGACTACTGACAGACACATCCCAACCCAGGAATGGGGTTCCAACCTGCACACTTTGATGATTCTACAGACCTTCCAAATGCAAAAAAAACCAGGATGTGTCTACACACAGATGCACCAAACAATAAAGGGAACATCACTAACTGTGGAAGACTTGAAGGTGAAGTCGAGCTCACCTCTCCCTTCTTCTCCATATCCAAGATGAGGGGGGATTATTATTCTTCTTCTTTCACCAGTGCACACACCTAGCAAACCTTCATCCATCCCAGCGATCACGTACCCTTTCCCGACGTATGTGTCATAGGTGCGGTTCCGCGAATAGCTGTGGAAGTATTTGCATTTCAGCAGAGTCAAGAAAACACAGGATCTTGCAAAAGGTCCACAACACTATTCTCAAACCAGGTAAGGTCAAACACACAGGCAAAACTTCTCTAAAGTGGGGGTGACAGACCACCAGAACAGGCTGCCCAGAGATGCTGTGGAGTCTCCTTGTTTGGAGACATTCAAAACCCACCTGGACACATTCCTGTGTCCTCTGATCTAGGTGATGCTGCTTTTCTCAGAGGCGCTTGCTTGGACTAGACGATCGCTGGAGACCCCTTCCAACCCCTACCATTCTCTACGATTCTAGAGAGATTAATGAGCAGTGGAGAAGCATGATGCAGCTACCATGCTCAATGAATCTAGGCACCAAGTGATGCACGTGTCATTCATGAAGCAGTGCTGGGACCCCAAATAGAGACCATGTTATTTGGCTTCCCCAATGGGCTGCCCAGGGAGGTGGCTGAGTTGCCATCCCTGGAGGTGTTTAAAGATCGTTTGGATAAGGTGTTGAGGGATGTGGTTTAGGGGTGAACTTGTAAGGTAGGGTAGATGGTTGGACTCGATGATCCCAGGGATCTTTCCCAATCAGAGTAATTCTGTGATAATGATTCCTCCTGAAATAATTTCAGTCAGCCAGTCCTGTGACAGCTTTAACAGATATCCAGAGCAATTTGACCCTTCCATCAGCCATCCAACCCAACAATCTTCAACAGCTTAACCTTTCACAGCAAAATGGGGACAGGCAACAAAAATGCCCCCCAAACAGTCCCTGACCTAAGCACAGGCTCAGAAGTCTGTTACATTCGATTTCACTTAAGCACAGTCGTAGCAGTCTGTCATTAGCCATTTGGCTAAACTCCAAAATGGTAAAAAAAAGAAGAGGAAGGAGAAGGAAAAAAACCTACAGGAGGCCAAATTAAAAGCTGTGCTACATCATTTCCAGAGAGAGCAGGTAATGAGCTCATGCAAGTCCATGCTGTGGCGAGTAGACATGATGGGATTGACACTTTCAGGCTGCAGTGTTTGCACGCAAGTTCAAGTTCAGCCTTTCCTGGTGGGCGAGAGCCTCCTCATTAGTGTGAGGACTTCTGAGTGGGTTCCTAAGGAGGGAAATAAGCCCCCGAATGAGGAGCTTAATTGCTCCAGCTCTTAAGTATCGACTGTTTTGCAAGAAAGGTGCTGTACAGCAATATTTCTAAGGTGGCTGAGAATGACTCAGAGCTTGTTGGGTTGACTATGGGGTTTAAAGAGTATGGTGGGATGTGAGATCCAGGGCAAGACTCCATGACCTCAGGAGTTCCTTCATGCTTGGAGTTCTCATGAAAGCATCCTGACCTCCCTGTTCTTTTCCTCCACCATCCCCTTCCCCCTCAATCACAGTCTGCACAGGCAGAATTGCCCAAAATTCAGCCCAGCCCAAGTCTACTCTCATCTGACCATGCACAGATGAGATCTGCTAAGGCTCTTGCTAGGCTGTCCTTCACCTTCTGCCTCCAGCAAATCTCTCCTTGAGTAGAAAAGTGGAGAGAGATCCTTTTCAACATATCTTTTGTTCAATCCTTTGGAAAAGTCTTGTGTCTCCTATCCTAAAATTCAGAAAATATCTCATCTCTAGTTTCAAAAAAATACATCTCCTTGTGGGCAAAGTCACACCTCGGGGGTTTTCTGTGGGAAAACCAGAAATTTAAGGGAGGTCTGAGTAAGGGAAGTGGGAAAAAGCAGATGTCATTCATGTGTTGTTTGAAGCTGTCGCTGCCTCATTTGCTCTTTGTTGCTGCCTGTGAGGATTGCTCATCCCCAGAACACTTTAAAGCAGCTCACTTCAGTAATGCCTGCTTTGTGTTGATATAGTTAATGATTTTTTTTAAATAAGGGAATCTAAAAGCATTATTTAAAGTAATTAGCACAAGATTTCTTGCCCCATTTAACAGTAAGTGAAGTGAATTGCCCCCCAGTCATGTATTTTGTGCCATTTTTAGCACCAGAAATAGAACTGAGTCTCCTGCGTGATGCACTGCTCACTCAGACCCGCCGTCTGATAAAGCAAAACCATCCTTTAACACGTCAGAATATTTTCTAAATGAATGGAAAACAACACCTTTGTATAAATATGGTCATGCTGGAAATGCCCTTCTGACACTTGGTAGCTAGCAGTTCCACAGTCACATCTAAAAAACCATAGACTCTTAGAATCATTTCAGTTGAGAAAGACCTTTAAGGTCATTGAGTCCAAGCATAAACCTAACTGTGCCAAGCACCGTGTTCTAGTGAACTAGAGTGAGAAGAGGCAATATTCTGTTCTCCAACAGTCAATATTTGATTTTCTGTGGTGGGGTAACTGCTTTGTTGCATCAGGACCCAACTGTTCAACAACCTTTGTGTCCTGACAGGTCCTACTCATCAGCAGGAACCCATCAGAGGGAGCTGACAGACCTGGAATTGGTGGTAGAAGCTTGGCAAGGTAGCTTGAAAATTAGCTTGGCTTTGCTAATATGCACAGACCCTGGGGGAGACGACCCCTCACCTGAAGTAGTCACAATGAATGTTCCATGGACCATAAAGATTGTGAAGGGCCACTGCACATTTCTCCCATGAGTTGCTTTGCACCACAAGGGAAAGAATAACTGACATTTGGATGGTAACTACTCTTTGGCTGTATAGTACAGCAGTACAGTTGCCTGTTTTATTTAATTTCTAGCTTTTTCTTTTTATTTCACACTGTGGAAACACTCACCCTGCTTAGCTGGCCATGGTGGACACACTAAAGAAGTCAAACCAAGCTTTGGCACACAAGTTCACTTTGCTTCACCTCAGGGAAGTGTTCAAGGGCAGCTAAAGCAGAGCATGGGGAACAACCCATCCCCATCTTAAACACATCTTTCTTTCCTTTAAAACCCTTCCTGTCTCTTTGGTACCTCCTGTTTAATCTGCTCCCAACTCCCCAGCATTGTCCATGGATATAAATAGAGAGGGACAGTGCTGAAACACTTTCAGTGCTTCCAGTAATCTGTCAACAGCCTCTTACAAATGCAGTAGAATTTTCTCCCAGCAGAGTCGTTGGGTTTGCTGGTGATTTGTGTTGTGCCTCTTCTCCTGTACATGTTGAGAGAATAAAGGCAATATGTGGTTTTGATTTGCTGTTTTTCCTCCCTTACTTCAGAGGTTTGTGGAGGCAGAAATGAGATGTGCAGAACTCCCAGGGCAAGTTCTGCTCTCTGCCAGTGCATTGTCAGTCCTAACTGAGACATCCTGCCTTTGTGGTTTTGGGCTGGTGACCCTTTTAAGGGAGAGGTGTTGGAGTTAATGAAAAGCTTCTTGTTGAAGAGTCCATTATCAGCACAGGCTGAAGACTGCTGTGCATCACTACAGACACCTGAGACTTGTTTCAGCCTCCAGGACATAAAATACATAGAATCATAAAATATTATGAGTTGGAAGGGACCTTGAAAGATCATCCTGTCCAACACCCTGCACTGAGCAGGGACATCTGCAACTATAGCAGATTGCTCAGAGCCAACCTTATGTGGAATGGTTCCAGGGATGAGGCTTCTCCCATCTCTCTGGGCAACCTGGGCCAAGGTCTCACTACCTTATATGTAAAACATTTCTTCCTTCTCTCTAGTCTGAATCTCCCACTTTTAGTTTAAAACCATCACCTCTTGTCCTGTCACAACAGCCCCAGCTAGGAAGTCTCTCCCCATATGAAGATCTCCCTGAAGCCTTCTCCTCTCCAGCTTCAACACCCCAAACTCTCCCAGCCTGGCCTCATAGCAGCAGTCTTCAGCCCTCAGGTCATATATGTGGCCTCCTCTGATCCTGCCTTAACAGGTTCAGTGTATACCCTGCAGCCAGAAGACAGACTCTGACTCCTTTTACTCTCCACTGCATATGTTGAAAACATCTAAATCATCTGTGAAACCTGTGTCCTTCACAACTGATTGGCACCTGTGGGCTGCAGGATGTTCTGACCACATTTAGGCTGGGAGTTTATTTGACTGCATGGCTCATTAGCAGTTGCCTCTCCATTCAACCCCATGGCATCTCCAAGCAGAGGTGTGCAGGACAGAGAGTGGCAAGGGATGGAAACCTTATGGCTCAACTCTGAAAAAGGGTCTAGCACCCATTGGGGCAATTACAACCACACTTTGTGTTGTGGTTTACCCTGCCATAAATTCACCAGCTGCTTCTTCACCTCATTTTACTCAGAACCTAATCAGAGACCATCCCAGGGTGTGAAGACTGTGTGCGTGATGACCTGGCCATTAGCAGGATTGTTCTGCTCGGGGATCCTCCAAGCGGATATTATTGATTTTCTGCATTATGTGGCAAACATTTAGAGGCAGCTCTTGCGCGTTTGAAGTCCTTTCACGCTTGGAAGAAAGTGAGACTGTAGGAGTCCCATCCACAGCAGAACAGAAAAGGGCTCACAAACCGTTTACAATAAGATAGGACCATTTGGAAATGAAACCTTTTGTTTTATCTCCTTATGTTTTTAATTTGCCAGACAAGTGGGAGAGAAGTGCTGAGAAAATGGCATGAATAACGAGGCTCAGATAAAAGCCACACTCTCCTCCTGCTTACACTTCAATTTTTATTAGCCCTTAGCTCCCATTCTGGGATAATAACAATCCGTGGAAAATAAAAGCTCTTTTTCCTTAAAGAGCAATCCTGGCCATGTGGTTAGAGAGCATCTCGCTCAGATGACAGAAAGTTACAAAGAAGGAGCCCAGATATTCAGCTCTTCTGAATGGAGAACATCTGATATGAACCAGCTATAAACGCCCTCAGTCACAACAGAGGGGCACTGGGGTTTATTCCTACCTTGTATTTTGTGAAAATCCTGTCTTCACTGCGACATCTTTCAGCTTTGGCCCTGCTTTGCTTAACCTGTCAAATTTGGTTAAAACAGCAACAAGGACTAGAATTTGTTTAGAGCTGATGCAGGAAGACACACAAAGTTTGACTGTGCAGCCTTATTTCACAGAATCACAGAACATTAGGGATTGGAAGGGACCTCAAAAGATCATCTAGTCCAATCCCCCTGCCACAGCAGGATCACATCCAGGCAGGTTTGAAATGTCTCCAGAGAAGGAGGTTTGGAAGACAAGCTTTTCTGAGATAGTTGTTTGCCCCCACATTCCAGGCAGGTTTTGACACTTTGCAAGCAGCACTTGAATGCAGCGTCCGCACTGGGGTCACGGTTTCACCAAATGGATGTAACTGCAGGATTTATGAGTAACCAGACAATTCCTCCCAGAAGCTGCTAACTCACTGTTCTGTTGGCCTTCAGAAGCACAAGCTGGCCCTTTTCCCTTTCCACTCTTAACTAGTGACAGTATCTGAAAGATAACTGGAGGTTGAAGTTTTGCAACAGATGAGAGGAACATGCCTCTGAGCTTGCAAAGCTTCCCGAGCAGTCAGAGCAGAAGGGCAGTCATACACGGCTGCACATGAACTTTGATCAGTACCTTTCTCCTCTCTTTTCCTTTCAGAACAATAAAATGACCCAGGAATGGTCTCCCATTTTTGATCAGGTCACTACGGAACATGTGTCCTTATGTATTTTCTGAAGAAGAAAACTCCCACTTTAGGCAATTGTTGCATCCAGAAAAGATGTATGGGGTCACCCAACCAACCCTGGGGCTGCAAGGTCACCCAACCCACCTTGGGTCTCAAGAGCTCCACTTTCATCTAGCACTCCTGTCATCTGTGTGGCCAAGTCCCATTCGCACCAGAGAGATTCCCAGTTTGGAGACATCACCAAACCCTTCACAGCATCCAGCGATCAGCTCAGAGAAAACAGAGTACACCAGGGATAGGAAACAACAGAGCAGGGTGAGGAACGTGAGGTCCAGCCAGAGCAGCCACCACATTTGATTCACAGCTGAAGCATCAACTACCCATGAGCCCATCACCAGTCCTACCGGTTGGATGGAAGCAAGTCCCACTACACCAAAACCTACCGAAAAGCTAAAGAACAAACAGAATTAATTCACAATCATGTAACGGTCCAATTTTTAGAAATAAACTAACACTATAAACCCTACCGGCTGCTTCAGAAGAGGTATTTAGCAATCACTGTCTCGGGCAAGGAAATCCAAAGATTATGGAGGACAATGTAAACAAGAAGGTGCTGATTTTCAGCTAGGAGGCCCTTCTAAAGCGCTGGCATTTTGGCTTTCATAGCTGGAAGGAAAAAAGCACCACAAGGCACTCTAGGTACTGCAATGCACAGGAGATT
This sequence comes from Phoeniculus purpureus, assembly GCA_028565055.1. Taxonomy (NCBI): domain Eukaryota; kingdom Metazoa; phylum Chordata; class Aves; order Bucerotiformes; family Phoeniculidae; genus Phoeniculus; species Phoeniculus purpureus. The sequence goes on from JAOXOE010000506.1 coordinate 29,674,799, forward strand.
GCTGGGATCATAGAATCATTCAGGTTGGAAAACACCCTTGGGGTCATCGAGTCCAACCATCAACACTACTCTACAAGTTCACTGCTAAACCATGACCCCCAACACTACATCTTTCCAATACACCAAAGTTCTTCCCAGTCAAGGGCCCAGAAGTTCATAAATCCAGCCCCTAGCACTGCTGGTCACTGTCTCCATTTGCCTCTAACACAAGCCAGCTCTTTTTTTGGTTTTATTCAGCTGCTTTTACAACAGCCAAGGCAGATCCCTCACTTGACAGCAGTACCAGCAGCCTCTTGCAACACCCACTGCCCAAACCATAGAACAGCCAAAAGATTTTCACCCCTGTAGCACCATTACCTGGTAAAACTGCACTGCAAACCTGGAGCATGGAGTTCAGCTGAGCCCAGCTCATCCTCTGCTTCTCTACCTTCACCAGCACATTCTGATTGTGTAATCCTATTTTCCTCTCCAGGAAGCTGCATTGCAGCAAGAGCTGTGGAGCAAAACACAAGGTTTGCTTTATCCTGGAGACAGGAAGAGAGAGCTCCGAGGTGGATGGCAGCGTGGTTCGCAGAGGTGACACCCAGCCCTCGTTGGCACACTCCCTGAAATGATGGAATCCGTCCGGGTTCAGAAGTCTTGGCCTCCCAGCTGTCTGCAGCATCGTGTGGGAGGATCACACTCCAGCCTGTTGCCAGGAAACACCTTCCACCTCATATCTGTCCAGTCCCACCACAGCACTTTGGTTTGGTGTCTAAACGGCTTCTTGATCTGCTGTATTCACCTGTTCCCACCAAGGCAATACATCACATCATCGCGCTCATTCTGTTAGCAATGCTTCCATACAAAGTTATGCCCTCCATCCTACTCCCAGTATCCTTGCTTTTTCTGTAGTGCATGCTGGCATCAAGCAAACACCTGGCTCATGCCAGATGTGGATGGAGAGCCGACAGAGAAGAGCAACATGGCTGGTTCCCATTCTTTGCCATCTAAAGAGCGAACCTGACAGATAGACTGGGAGGAAACCTAACACAAACAGAAAATGTAATGCTAATAAGGTACAGCGCACTTATTTTAAAACTCTTGATTTTTTAGGTTATTTATGGCACTTATTCACATTTTTGTACCATTGCCAGACCAATTAAAAACCTATGAGTTCATTTCAGTTGTGTTTGCTGGCAAGGAATGCTGCCAAGAGCCTCCGCACAGTCTATCGCTCAGTAAAAGAGGAAGCCAGAGCTGGCGTGCTGCTGGGATGTTCAGAGTCTTGAATCAAGATTCAGCCTGATGCTACACAAATACAAATGAGGGATATTATTCTGTCCTTTGAATGACAAATACTTTCCCTGCCCCATTTTCCTCAGCAGCTCCTGCAAGCCTATATTCTTGCATTCCTTCATTCAGAAAGGAAGAGTGCTGGAAGGGAAAGAGGTGACAGCTCCTGTGCAACATCCTGTAGGGTTGTTCCCTTGCTGGGTGGGAAGAAGAGGAAGAGATGATTTAATACCAAGATTTCATGCAAGAAAGCATGAAGCCACGCAGCATGTGGGTACACGTGTCTCGCTGCCTTTTGCTATGCCTGGTAAAAGGCTTAGGGATGCAGCCAAACATCAGAAACAGGACATGAGAAAAACATCATCATTAATTTATATCCTCTCCCAACACCCATTGTGTTGCCCTGTGAGAAACCAATGATGGAACCAACGTCACAAGGGGAGGGAAAAAAACCTCCTCTCCTCAAAAGAAACCCCAAACCCTTCACTGAGTAACTAGATAGAAAAACTTGTACTGGAAAGCCACACTCTTGGGTAACACTCTTCCACACCTTTAAGTCATAGAATGGTTTAGGTTGGAAAAAGGACCATAACAGCTGGGGAAAGACATGTTGTAACCCAGCCAGGCCAAGGCTACGCTGGATTCTACTCCTTCAGGTGCCAGGTGAGACCTGCTCAGAGTGATTACTAAGGCTCTTTACTGTTATCCAGCCAATCCTCTGCCCCAGATTTAGGCAGGAACGCATCCAAGAAAGTGCTTCAGCTGTGCCAGGTTTCAAACTCGAGGCATTTCGAGGAAAAAGCTAAAGTATTCCTACATGAAATAGGATTATACACAACACTTGCAAAGCAACATCTTTTCCCTTAAATTAAAACTGGACTGTGCTTGGGATGACAAGGAAAACTCCATCTGGAATGAAGAGTAGGAAGGAAATCTGGAGACAAGTTTAGAAGCTGTTTTACTCTCACTAGCTTGGCACTTAGTCCTGGCACACAGCTGAGACACAGATTTCACCTGAGATGGTTTGCAAGCTGCACTACCCTAGAAACACCATCAGATGGATTTTAAACTACCGAGTTTCACAAAAGTCACAAGTAGTAGAACTTCTTCAAGAGCTCTGCTCCCTGCAATGCTGTGTTTCAGCGATATCATAACATCTAAATGGGGAACTCGCCACGTCTGAAGCGTTACTTCAGCTTTATACAGAAAGGTACTGAGAGAGAGATTCTCTAATATAACCGCAGTGGACAACAGAAAGGGAAGTCACTTCAGTCTGAATAACCACATTCACATTCCTGACCCTCCTCCTCCTCAAGCTGACAGCACTTTTAGCTGAGTGGGTTTAGTGCTTCCTCACATCAGCCAGCATAGCACAGCTTTGTCATGTTTTAAAATGTAGAGTCATCAATAGGGCAGCCCCATGTCCTTGATGCTGCAGGTGCTGAGGTTTCAGCACTTCAGCTTCAGAAGCAACGGCAAGAGACCTTCACAAAGACTGAGAGTAAGGCAGCTGCTGGCCGCTGCACCAAAATAATTCAGTGTCTATCCAGCCCGAGCGAGGACATGTTCTCATTTCCTCAACAGAAGGGGCAGCTGTAGAAGCTGCCACGCACAAAGTACTCCAAATCACAAAGTGGGACTGAAGAACAGAGACTTCGTGCTGAAAAAAAAAGGGGATTTCTTTCAAAACGAGAATTCAGACTCACTGAAAATGTTCTCTTAGAACATAGCACCCTCTGACAGCGAGAGAGACAACCTCCTTCTTCACAGTCAAGGACTGCAACACACAACCATGGTTCCTACCTGATTCTTCTGCTGGATCTCTAGCATCTGCCTAACTAATGGAAGGGAAGTGAAGAAGAAAAATATTTTGCAAAACAAAGAACAATTTAATCCAAGGACACAGCACAGAACTCTACTCCCACAGGCAAGAGAGTCTGAAAGGCACAGAAACAGTTTAGGACAGTATTATCTGCTCTATATACTCCCCATGCTTTGGACCCCCCCCATTCTTTTTACACAAACACTGTATGCCTAAAAAAAAAAAAATATTGCTTCCTCTGTTCTTCCTGGCCTATAGCTGTAATTTTAGGAGACAGCATGGGATCTGATCAAACAGATCACAACATCCAGAAAGGAAGAGGGGAGAAACACGTATGGATGGGGCTCTGGGCAACCTGCTCTTATTGAGACCCTGCCCATGGCAGGGAATTGGAACTAGATGATCTCCAAGGTCCTTCCAGTTCAAACCAGTCTGTGATCCTATGGCTTTCAGAGCAGTGGCTGGTAGAATTCTCTGCTTTAAGTTGGTAGCAGCTCCAACACCTAAGGGAACCTTTTCTGTTTGTAAAGCAAAGGCATTTGAAAGCAGAGTCTGGAACAAGAACAGGGTGTTTTCAGCCTCCTGCATGAGCTTTAAAGCACATCCATCTTCCACAGCTGACAGCCCCACATTGATAAATTATCTGTGCAGTGTATTCATGGTCTCAGAGCTGCAGTGCTCCTGACATGTCACTTCTTCATCACCTACCTGTACTCTCACAACTTCCTACACACCAGCACCAGCTGCTCTCCTGATGGAATCCAGCTCTCTCCTACTACTTTGTCAAATGGGAAAGGATACCTCACCGACTCACATTAACCATTATCCCTGCAAAACACTTAAGAGCTTCAGAAGAACTGTAAGAGAAGAGTAGGTACTGCTGGAAGAGATGGCTTGAGCAGAAGTGGCGCACACAGAGTGACAGCTTACAACCAACAAGAAGGAATCAAGTGGTCTTTGAAAGCAGTAGAGTCTTACATGAAATCAGAAAGTCACTGTATCTAGACATTTCCCTGTCTTCTCCCAACATCTTCTCACAACGGCAAAGCCAAGAGGAAAGGTCCTGCATCTGGATGGGGGCAATCCCAAGCTCAAATCCATGCTGGGTGGTGAATGGACTGTGAGCAGCCTCTCATCCCTGGTGGATGAGAAGTTCAATATGAGCTGGAAACACATGAAGGCAGCATGGAAGATCAACTGTGTCCTGGGCTGGATCAAAAATGTCAGCTGGTCAATTCTGTGGCTCTGGACAACCAGGTTTGGCGAGAGGTGTCCCTGCCCATAGCAGAAGGTTGGGACTGGATGAGCTTTAAGATCCCTTCCAACCTAAACCATTTTACAAGTCTATGAGATTTATCCAGGGTGAAAGAGTCATCATTTGATTAGAAGTTTCAAATGTACAGCCAATACAGGAAGATTAAGACAGAGCAGGATCTGAACAACAGGGACAACGGGTCACACAGCCCACACCTGTACTGACACTGAACAAACCTCTTCTCCAAGACATTTCTACGAGCTGTTCCCATTTTGATAAAAAAAGAAAAAGAACCTTAATCTGTACTTGGAAGAACTAGAACATTTTGAAAGTGTTTCTGGAATGGACCCTCAAGCCTAGAAATGATAGAACAGAGCTGGGAAGCCAAGAGCCAGGTGCCGTTTGTCTTAGACCAGCTGTGACCTCTTCCCAATTTTGCAGACCCTGATGTTACAAACACTGAAGGTACAAAGTCAAGCAGTAGTAGAGAAATGCAAGAACTAGCTGGATGTACAAACACATGGCCCATGAGCATCTTCATTCCTCTCTGCTGATGGAAGAATCCAGACCAGAACACATTCCTTTCCCAGCAGCAGCAGAGCTGCCAGCAGGACACCTACTGCTGTGCTTGACTAGTGCCTTTTGGGCATAAACACCCGATTTGATCCATTTATTTGAGTCCTCTTTGTGTCTAGAGCACAGCACTGTACAGCCTGCCTCTGAACCCCACCGTGATGGCCTCTGGACAAAGCAGCTCTATTGCATGTTTTTTCCTCCATGAATTTTCCATCCGTTCAGCTTGGCTAACGACACTGGACATGTACAGACCCAGGTCTGCATCATCTGGGGATGATGCATCAGTCTTCTGTGCTCCACACTGTCCAAGCAGTACAACATGGTGTAAAGACAGAGCATACTGCAGACACAGTGGTTCTGAACATTAATCCTGACCCCAAAAGGTCACCTAGCAGGTTACCTGCAACAGCAGCTTTCTTATACCTGTTTCCCCACCTGTGCAATCAGCCCAGGACGTGTCTTATTTGGGAAGTGCTTTAACCCCTAAAGATGAGGAACACCATGACATCCTGCTATTTTACTCCTTTGCTCAAGCTGGGCTTCAGTACCCAGCTACAATTCCATGTTTGAATCACCAACCTTCAAGTCCACAAATGTAACTGCAGTCAGGGGAGACAAACTGACCCCAGAGACAGTTTGCCCAACACTCATTGCTCAAGTGCACAGAGAGACCAACTGCAGTTTGAGAAATGCATAAAGTGTCCTCAATTCGATTTCTAGTGCAACCATCAGTGCAAGGGGATTCAGCAGGTAATTCCCTTCCTGTAGGGCTTCCAGAACATAACCCTACAGTTACCCACCCTTTACACCAGCTGCCTCTCAGCCTTTACCTTTACCCTTCCCTCAAAGGCCAAGAGCAGACTCTTCCCTGAGAGCCATCCAACGCCTGGGAGCCGTGGGGCAAAATCCAGTGTTTTGGCAGCCTGGACGCTCAGTACTGATTACAGAACCGCACGGAAATCCCCCCCAGCAGCTGGGGTTCTCTGCACCTCGCTCCCTTCACCACCTTTTACAAGCAGAGAAGGCAAAACAGAGGCAAAAGCTCTGCTGAGCAGACACACGGGGCTTTAAAGCCCCAAACGAAGGAATAGGAAGCCCGGGGAGGTCTCAAGGCAAAGCCCGAGGCATCGGTTTGGGTTTTGCATCGCAAACATCAGCTGGAAAACAGGGAAGAGCTGCTGGACTCGGGCTGCTGGACCCGGGCGAGAGGCCGCCAGGACCCGCCGCTGAAGGCTGCGCCAGGCTGGTTGCAGCACCTGTCGGCGGGCAGGGCTGCACACGGGGCAGCCCGTTCTCCCCGCGGTATTTGTCCACGGTTTGTGCCCTCCTGTGCCCGTCCCCAACAGCCCCGCACCCCACACCGGAGCCCCTGGGAAGCCTCGAGCTGCTGACGAACTGGCCACGGGCCCCGCGCTGTTCGGTCGCTCACCGGGAGGTGCGGGGCTGCGTCTCCTCTGTGGTCCCGGGCCGGGCTGGGCCGGGCCGGGCCGGGCTGTGCTGTGCTGGGTTGAGCTGGGCCGGGCTGTGCAGGGCAGACACTGCCGCAGGCCCCGCACTCTGCTCCTGCTGCCTGCGCGGCCCCGCCGCCGCGGCTGGACGCCCTGCTCGGCGCGTCGTAGCCAATCAGCGACACCGCCCGCAGCCCCTCGGCCAATGGGAACGCGCGGCTCGGGCCGGCCCGCGGCGAGGCCAGACCCTGCCCGCGGGGAGGGTAGTGAGGGGGCCGGGCTATCTCCTAGGCCGGGCGACCGGGAGCCTCGGACCCGCCTTGCCGCGGTCTGCAGCGGCTGGTTTCAGCGGGGAAAGGAACTGCTGAGGTGCACCTGAGAGCGGGGAGCGATGGGAATCCGGGTCTTAGTGTAACAAACGCAGCAACGGGGACAGTAATTTGGGCTTTTAACTCTGATTAGAAATTCAGATGAAACGTGGGATTGGTGTCGAAACCCGATTTTAAACCCCAGGCAGGCCTGTGCTAATGTTTAATCCTGACCTAGGGCAAACACCTTTCTCTTGCAGACAGCGGCAGATCGAAGCAGCCCGATGCCAGACCCGTGGCAGTGCCCTGCTGGTGGCCCATGGACCTTACTGGCCCACAGCACTGGCGCGGCCCTGGGTCAGAGTAAGGTCCAGTGAGCAGCGGTTGATGCACCAGTAAGTTCGTGCCAGCGACTGTGGCACATCCCATTCAAGACTAGAACCTGACTGGTTTTGGTTAATGATCATTAACTTCTCTCTGGCAATGAGAACTGGTTTCAAAATGCAGGAAAAGACATTTTAGAATTATTATTTGCTCTGAAACTCCATTCCCCATTTTCTTGTCCCAAGGATCTCCACAAAATTTTCAGTCCAGAATGTACAAGAAAGCTCTTTTCTGCCAATCGTTTTCTTCAGCTTACAAACACAGTCTCAGAATCTTTTTGGTGAGACGAGGCCTTTAAGAATATCAAGTCCAGCCTTCACTCCAGCACTGCAACATCACCACGAACGCATGTCCCACCTTCACCCTCTGGAGATAAACTGCCTTTTAAAGGCATACTGCTAACAAGTAAGTAAACTGCAAATTACTTTCAAATTGAAACATGCCTACAAGTCTGCGAAGCAGGCAGCTATCCCTGACATTGCACATGGAGTCCAGCATCTCATTTCAGAAGCAGCTTTTAGTTTTCCACACCCAACACTGAGCACACAGGTGGTTTACAGCAGATTTGCTTCTGCAGTAGGTGCTTTCTAGGACCACTGTGGATCTGTTTTCTATCCAGGTTTCCTCTTTTCTATTCTACAATTAATATGATTTGCTTGTACAGCACCAGGAACTGTACAGTAACCTTCACTTCCCACCCCCCAACCCTGTATTTAAGGCCTCTAGCAAGAGGTGAGTCTGTGCTTCAGCAACAGTGTCATGAGTGTTGGGAAAATCATGTGATACTGCAAGGTCATTGGTAAAGGGCATTTAAGCACTTCCAAAACGGACTCAAATCACTCTTGCTGTTGTGAAATAATCAATTTCCTAATTTACTTTAAGCACCACGTTGTGCCACCCCCACTAGAGATTGGCCAGTGCTGTACTGGTTCCTTAATGAAAGACGCTGGAGTCTGTTGGTTTATTGATCTGGACCAGAAACACAGTGGAAATCTCAAACACAGAAAATTACTTCTTCAGGTTTCAAGATGTCCACCACTATCAAAAAACCAAGACAAAAACCCAAACAAAACTCCAGAAATGCAGCCACCAGGGATAAAGCACTTAATTCTCTGGTGAAAATAAAACCAGACTGGAGCTAGTGTCTGCAGAGGTTCATGGGAACAGTCAAGTCAATGAACAGCCAATCCCATGCAATCTATCTGCTATAAGGCTCTGAGATCTAATGTAAGTCCTACCGCACACAAAGTTATGTCCACTTCTTCCAAGAACGTTTACTGGAAATCCAAAACAACTGAAGGAAGCCTCCTAAATGTACCGTTATCCTACAACTACTGTTAAATGTTAGCAATTAATCAACACTTGTTCTCAAGTTGATTTCCATGGTCACTTCATCTACAGTACAGACATCTGCCAGTTGAGCTAAGTGCAGAGCTGTGTATCCAACCTAAACTGTTACTCTGAAATACAATATTGTTAAACCAGAAAGAAACAGGGTGTTTAACAAACTGCAGAATGTTTTGACTCAGAGTGTCATACGGCAGATGGAGCTACAAGTATGGTCTGTGAATGGCCACCTACACACACAAACACGTGGCGATAATAGATATACATCATGCATTATGATTATCTTGAGGAACTTCTCATTGTACTGCAAAATGACACAGAAGTTCACTTTTCGGAACAGAAATTCACAGTGAAGCAGCTCTCCATGTTTCACATCTACAAAGACTGAAAAGAAATCAATGTTATCAGCTTGCAATGCTCAATCAAATGTCACATAAAAGTCCAAGTTCTCCTTTTGACCAGTACCTACAGTTATGTTACCCATGTTCTTCCAAGAGTAAATAAAATCAGGAGGGATCCCTGCCTTCTTCACCCGGGGTGATGGGTCAGTTCATCATACACCAGTGACAACAATAAGTTTGTTTCAAACAATCTTTCTCCTGGAAGAACACTTGTCCATTCATTACCACTCTTCCCAGTGAGACTGTGACACCTTCTCCTTTATCAGAAATGAAGGACAAGTTGTGTCTAACACACAGAGATCTAACAGGTATAAATCAGGGCTGCCAGAAACAAATCCATGTAAGAACGTTACCTGTTGCAGTTCTGCAAAACTGAGATATACCACCACAGGGGCACACTGGGTTTGAATGGTGCTTTATTAGGGAGACATCCTTCTGGATTGCAGAAATACAGGTAATGTGCTCAGGCACTAACTTGATTTCCAGACGTAATCTGTATTCCCCACTTCTAATCATCTTCACAAATGAACTGCCAAAGGCATAAATTAGCATGATGAGTTCTGAAACCAACTACCATGCAGAGCAGATCCCGAAGTAGCAGTCCACAATTCTCTGGCAGCAGGTCTTGCCCAAAACTGTTTTTCCCAAATGTCCATAAATACAATTAATGTGAAACTCGGATGAGACCGAGAACATTCCTGTCCACGTTCAGAAAGCTAAAAAGGAAACGCATGACATCTGCAAATGAGCCACGTGTTACCCTAAAACCTAAGTCATCCATCCCAAAGAGAGGATCTCTGTGTTACTGGCTCTGTTGGGCATCCAGTACCTACTCTGAAGGTCAACACTAAACAGTTTGGTAAAAGAAACATCACAGAAACCAGGTCTAAAGTGTCAAACCTAAAACTTACTGAAGTAAACTGAACCTGCACAGCAATACTGTCCCAGAACACAGTTCCACCAGGAAAATGCTGTTTCTTGGGACAAAAATCCACTTGTAATAAAATGCGAAGAGGGCCTTTACCATTAAATAACCATCTTCTATTTTCTCAGGTGCCTATCACGTTAGATGTTTAGCAGTGATCTTCCACAGCTCCTGCAGGAGAGGAAAATCACATACAGGGGTTTTCTCAGAAAAGCACGTTGCAATTATGAAGAAGTTCAACATGTCCACTTGAAGACAAGTTTTAATATGCGCCCCAGACCTCCACCTATAGATAGTGCCCATCTGTGCGTGGATCCTAAACCCATCTACGTAATTTCCTAGAACAACCACCAAACCACCCTTGGGATGAGAGCAAAATAATTGATTTCTTCATTCTTGTAGCAGGCTTTTTGAAACTAAGACGTTGGTATCATCCAAATAATCTGTTTTAAAATAGTCTAATTGGTCTGCATGACCTTCTGCAGTATTTTGACTGATGGTCTTGCTCTTTCTCTGCCTATGCTGACAAACATGTTCAATAATAAAACTGAAAAAATTCTCAATTTACTGTTCAATCAAGGTCTCATAAACGTATTTTTTACACAAACAGCCCCCTCCTCCGTCTGTTGGACAATGAAAATGGAAAACAGATCGATTTACTTCTGTGGAATGAATTAGTGTGTGCTTTGTCTGCTGCACAAATCATTATTAAGCAGATTCTCACCTTCTCTTCACCATGACATCTTGAACTGTAGCAATACACGTCATGATAAATAAAAAACTCGAGTGTTCTAACAATGCAGCTAGTGCAGACCTGCTGCAAAAGCGCTGGGGAATGAGTTCACACGCTTAGGTAACAAAACCCAGGTCACATTTATATACTCGTAAAACTTGTTTTAAAGTTTTGCCTCCGTGTTTTTTGCCTAAAGGTATCGCCATCAAGAAAAGTGAATCTCATGGAGTAACTGTGGCCCCTGTAATGTTACCAAGCAACACACACTGCAGCAGATAGACACAGCAGTGCTGGCCACAGGAATGTGATTTCTTGGTAGCAGATCTGCAATCCAGAAGCAGTCTTGGAAGTTCTCTAAGAGGAGCTGACTGTACTGTAGTAGAAGCTAGCAAGCTGTTAGCTACCCTGCAGAGTATTTGTGAGAGCAGACAGTTGGGAGCAAAATAGAGAAGGGGAACTGCAAGTGCTTGGGAGATAATGAGATAAATGCAAACGTTAGCCCTGACATGTTTTTGCATAATGCAAGTTTATGGCCAACTGACTTCTTCTACACACTAGAATGCTGTTTCCTGAACCCTGAACTGGGACAGGAGTTACTAAAACAATGAAATGAAATCTCTTCTACAAGTGAATAAATGAGAAGACATATTGGTTCCCTTTAATAGTGAATAATATTTGGAGATGGTTTCTTCACCTCTGAGGAAACGAGTGTGACCTTAGCCAGGATGTGTTGTGCCACTCTGCTCCATGCAATGGAATACAAACAAGAATCATAATAAAACAACAAAAAGCAAAATGGAAATGAACGCAAAGGTAATGTTTGTTCTCCTGTTCTTACTTCATGCTAAGTAAACCAATTTGAGACAATTAGCCCAACACTTTACATTTATTTTAATGAAAGCCACTTACCAACTGCTCGATTCGCTCATAATCGAGAAACTGGCAGAAATCAAGTTTAACGGGCTCCGCAGTGTATTTAATTTCTCTATCCTGGAGGTTCTCCAAATCACGCAGTGTATTTCTGAAATGACTGTAAGCTTCACATGTAACATCCATATGTCTTAAAGTGAAGTTCAGCCTGGCAAGAGAACATGGCATTTCAAATGTGTCTGCTATAGTGGCATCTTAATAGCTATGTCCTCATCTAATGGATCACGTGGGGCTTCTCAGAGTAATTAGTTAACAGCAACAGCCAAAAAAAAAAAAGTAACTCCCCTACTATTCCTGAAAAGCACCAATACACAGTAACTCTTGGGTGAGTCTTTCCTTTGATTTTAAGGCACTTTCTTGCAACAGAATCAGTGGCCTGGCTTCCTGGACAAACTCTTGGTAACAAATAGTATGAATAGCTATGGCTGCGTATCTCCAGATCAGAGCCTACTTATGTATTACATTATGAACACACCACAAGAGCCATTTCTACGGCCTCAAAAACACAGATGAAATGCTGTCAGGGATTACAGCACACACCTGTCATGTCACCTCTTTACTCTTATTTATACAGAGGTTATCTGATGTGAGACAGAGGTAGGGCCACAAAAGCCGAGCCCTTGTGGAAGTCAGATTCTGAACTGATAAAAATTAACCATGTACGCGAACAGCCTGCCATCAACCAGCACAATGAAAATCAGAAGCCAACCTTCAGTCAAATCAGGTGTTTCTCCAACATAAGAAACCTTGTTAAGTTGTTAGTGCTTTCTAAGTTTGTACCATTAGTTACCTCTTTTCTAATGCCAGGTAAACTGTGCAAGAATTTTTCAAGCTATGTGTGATTCTGTACAGTGTCCTGAACAAGGCATCTGTCAGGTCGTCGTCATAGAACACTACAAACAAAAAACCAGAAGTTTTTTTTTAACAAGTGAAAAAGTCAAATTAATCCCTTGTGATTATACTCCTGGAGTAACTTATTGAGTCACAAATCATTACCACACCAAAGGAAAGAAGAAGGTAGTCGTTTTCAGTATCTGTCTCCTATTGCTAATTCAGACTGTAAATACAGTTGCTTAAAAAATTACTGCAGGCAGGAACACCTGAGGCAGAGTTGTGATGTATCATTAGGTTATTATTACTGTTATGATTATCATTAGGTTGTTATTAGGTGTTATTGTTACTATGTAAGGATCAGACATATTAGATTTCAAAAGCAAATGTTTAAATTATTAGTCATAATGATCCAAGTGTTTGATTTAAAACCTCACTGTTTTGTTGTTTCCTACCATCAGCTGCCATTATCACAGTACAGTGGTGATGCAAATAATCAATCTCTTCTTCAGACCAGCTGTAAGGAACCTCAGGATCTGTAACAAACAAGATGGCTTTGCTGTACATGATTAAATGTCTCCAGCAATGGACAGCTGGAACAAAGAGACTTCTTGAATCCTGTGGTCATCTGCTGCTCCACAAATTGTAAAGGTAAACCAGACCCGAAGGTGAACCAGCCTCTAGACATTTTCTTAAGCTTCCTGCAGTCGTCTGCTTCCCCTCTGTTATGTCCAGTCCTCCCAAGGTTGGCTGGTAAGAAAAAGTTTTGACTTTCTACAGAAATATAGACACTTGTTTGAGTGTAAAAACATTAAAGCTTTTTCAACTGTCAGTATCAAAGGACTTACGTCACAAACAACAGAGTAAGCTTTTCTTGATGGCTCTGAAGGAAAACATCCCAAACCCAAACACCAAGCCCCATCTGAAAGGATCCACTGTAACCACCTACCAGTGCAGAACTCATCTTTCAGCCAGTCCAGTTTTTTCACTTTAACCTCACCTCCTGTGAGTGAAGAGAGATCTCATCAGTCACAAACGGCCTGTCAGGCAGTACCTAAGAACAGTGAAGAGCCAAAATGTGGACTGACACAGGTGATGAAGACCTTTTGTAAGGACATATTAAACAGGTAAAACTGAACATAAACTCATTTACTGTACGAGGCCAGTTACTCACTCACAAAAGGGTCAAAAAGACAACCTATGTTCGCTTTTATGAGACATTTACACCCTATTCATGCGACCCCTGGAACCTGGATGTCTGTGGTCCTCCCGTGCTCCTCAGTGAAACTCTTACTACAACTGTGTAGAAACTACAGTTGGTCCAGAGAAAAACAAACTACTTGGCTCTTCTCAAAAGGAACTTGTCCCATTATGGGCCACACACAGGTCTCTTGCAACTTTCTTTTTAAATCAGTCACCTTTAACCAAGACCAAAGTGTAATTTTCCTCATGAATACACCAGGTAGTCAGTGACTGGGCTATTTAATTAACCAGATGAGGCAGCTGCACAAACACTGCCTGCGTAGCACTTACTTCCCGGCTCCAGCAGGTGTTTATTTAATGCAACATTTTGCTCACACATGGCCAGAAGATCTTCACCAACATCTGGAAAAAAGTGTTAACAGTGTTCAAAATAAGAACATTTTGTATGGGCCACGCATGGCCCTCAACTCTCAGACTAATAGTCTTAAATTTCTCCCAAGCTCCTAAGATTAAGGAAAATTCAAAGCAACTTTGTCCAACACTTTGTGAAGTTCCCTGGAAATATTTAAGTGAAAAGAACCGCCTTACCTGTGCAATAAACCCTCTGGGCAATTGTTCCCACAATAATGCTTGTAATGCCGGTGCCTCCTCCAAGCTCTAGCACTGAGTGACACCTGAATGCGTCCCGTTTAAACAGAATGTAATCGGCAAGAAGAAAGGCAGCACGCCAGACCTGTGGGGGGAGAATCTGTTCAAAGGCCAGTGAATTCTTAAGCACAAGCCATGAACAGCAAAAGACCACAATGCAGAATACATACTTGTTTACCAACATCTTCTAAGGGAGTTGCCATAGTATGTTCTGTGGAAATGAACGCAGAGCAGAGGTAATTATCTCAAAATACTGTTCAAACCAACTACCACAGTGACAAATCTGAAAACCAAGTCAAGCTGCCACTTCAAATACAAAACACTCTTCCCTCTATCTAACGGTGCTCGATAATGCTGAACACCACACCCTAAGGACCAGTGTGTTTCCCATGTTATGTGATAGCTCAAATCAATTCTGGAGAAAACCAGTACATTTCTGAGAATATTTACAATACCACAGAATTACATCTGTTTTGTCATTTCCTTTCCCTTAACAGCTGTTCCATTTCTAGAGAAAGCCTGACTTTCTGTTGCCTCACACAAACACCTGTATTCCATTTCTCCTTGACTATAACCTACTGCTTACCTATTCTAACAATGTCACTGCAAGTGCATTCTAGTTCTTCATCTTCAAAAGCCTCTTCCTTCCCTTTCATCAGAATTACAGGATACACTTTATCCCGCAAAAGGTCCTTTGCTTCTAAATCAGAGATACTTTGAGGTCTTCTGACCACCTCCAAGTCTCCATCATCATCCAGCAGAGCTTCTACTCCTTTGTTAGTGAACTCTATTTCTTTTCTTAGATGATTCCCATCCTTGTCACACAGTTCATCTCCACTTCTGTACTGGTCTTCTCTTTCTGTTGTAGCTTCCCTCACACACCTCTCTGATGCCAAATCTTCTGTGCTCCCAAGGAGTTTGAAATATGACAGGAATACTGCAAGAACACAGGGCAGGGAAAGAAAAGTGAAACCCCAGGTCAGAACAGACTCTATGTGCACCTCCCACGCACATGACATTTGGTGTCTATTTCACAATGCCCGCAGGATTCCAAGAACATCTTAGAATTATGCTAATTCGCACCAGAAGGGAAGAGATGAAGTGCCTGCCACCACTGCTTTCAACAGTTTCAAAATCCACGGGGTTGTAATCCACTGTGTTCAGAAAGGAGGTTATTCAGTGTTGGTCTTTTATAACCTGAGGTTAGCTCTGCTCTAGGGAGACCATTTTCAGCTGGATCTGATAAAAATCTTCATTTCCTATCCTAGTGATGAGAAATTATTTTAGTCATCGGATTCTATGATTCATCTGCTGTTGGCATGACAGCCAAATTAAACTGGCTTGACTATTTAACAAATTAATCAAGGGATTAAAAGCATTTGTTCTCCACGTCCATTCTGATCCTCTGCATGTTCTATGGCATTTCAAAAGGTGGAAAGTAAAATCGACCCAAAGCAGCAGAGACCAAATCCCTGCTGTGTTCCCTAAAAACAAGCAGTGCCAGTGGTGGATCATCACTGTATTTACTGGAGCAAGAGCTGTCATACTAAACCAAATTCTTGTCTTCCTAAATAATTTCCCAGACCAAGTACATTCAGAGCAGGCAGCACAGAGTCATTTCATTCTGTTGGAATCATCGAATCATTAGGGATTGGAAGGGAGCTTGAAAGATTATCTAGTCCAATCTCCCTGACACAGCAGGATCACCTAGACCAAGTTGCACAGGAACACATCCAGGCGGGTTTTAAACGTCTCCACTGAAGGAGACTCCACAACTCCCCTGGGCAGCCTGTTCCAGTGCTCTGTCACCCTCACTGGGAAGAAGTTCCTTTTCATATTTATGTGGACCCTCCTGTGTTCCAGCTCACACCCATTGCCCCTCATCCTATCACTAGATGACACTGAGAAGAGCCTGGCTCCATCCTCCTGACA
>JAOXOE010000506.1:29699675-29713610 GCA_028565055.1 Phoeniculus purpureus
GTGGAGTCTCCTTCTCTGGAGACATTTAAAACCCACCTGGACATGTTCCTGTGCAACTTGATCTAGGTGATCCTGCTGTGTCAGGGGGATTGGAGTGGAAGATCTTTCGAGGTCCCTTTCAATACCTAATGTGATTCTTGAAGAAAGCAGGATAAAGCTAACACCAGTAGGGTGAAAGCTAATAGGGAAATCAGGGAACCATAAACTAAAATGCCTTTAAGATTTTCAGGAGGAAAAAAAATAAAAGGAAAGAAAACAGGGGAAAAGACATGTGTTTTCTCCATCCTACATGCCTAAGAGTCATTGAGTGAAAATCAACCCCTCTTCTTGGCAGTCATTCACAACACCTTCTGGGGACAAACAAGGTAGTGAAGATGTAACTACAAAAACAGAGTTTTATTCCCATTATTTGAATGTGGAGTTGTCTTTTATCCTCCCATGTTATTTAGAAAGTGCATGATGGGTTTTACTGTTGATTCCTGACAGTTCCCTGTGTGATGTGTTGGAATCAAACACAAGCTCCTTTTTTTCCACCAGAAAAGAGATTTAACAGCTGGAATAGGATGACTTACAGAACCATTTCTCTGCATTGCCACGTGATGCTGAGAGAATCTAAAGTGTTTGTGGAGTTGGTGATGGATGATGATGGATGAGTAGTTGCTGGAAGCTACAGCTGCTACTTAACTGATGCATTCCAAGAGAATTCCTGCTCAAGTTTGTCTACAGCAGACCTAACCTAAGGATCTCCTCAGTTACTTTAGTTTTTGCCACTTAAAACCTCTCTAAGTTTAGTTTCATAAAACCAAACTCACTTTTGCTTTAGCTCATCATCCCACTCCTCACTAGTGGGTCTTCCCAGTTGTACCCACAGAGTTTACTATTTGAAAAATACCTTAAACAGATATTTGTAGTATCAAATGCAATTAAAACTCTGCTTTGAGATTTTAGATCACTGTTCTGTGCCAGACTAAAGGTCTGTTTCTACCAGTATCTTTCTCCACTTACTGTCCCTGGCAGCTAGTCCTCTGCAGCAGAGCAGCACCAACTCCAGTGGCATTATTTTGCTGTTTCACTGAAATTGTCTCAGCCTCTCCTTCTTGCAGTACAGGTACTCTGAATTATAGGTTATGTTTTAGTAGCCTTAGATATATCTTTTATACCCAGTCACTTCTTGTGACCTTGGCAACTTCATTCAGCAAGCAACTCCACAAGTTAATCAGAGAAGAAGCCTAATTGGCCTTACTAGCTTAATGTTATAAATCCTAGTCCTTGTACCATAAGACACATTAAAAGCTGACTCCTGTTTGTTTCCACCATAACATTCCTAGTTTATAAATGTATCCTATCCCATGCATAAAACCAGTTGCAAAAAGGAAAGCTAGCACATTTAAGAGTAGAGTCTCTTTTAGTTTTGATGAGCAGCCAGTGCTAGTGCACTGAGAAACATGATTCATGTGCCAAAGCTTGCATTTCAGAGACTATAGGTCCTTTAGAAATCTGCAGAAGATACAAGAGGACACAGGTATTTAAGTTAAAAAGGGTTCTATCTATGCAGAAATCCAGAAAGCAGGGTAAGAAACTCCACAACTATAGTCTGGAAATGCTGATTAGCCTTATTTGTTAAGTCTTAACCAGTGAGCAATTTAATGGGTTTTGGTCAAACATTTTTTCTAGTCATCCTTGCAGACACCACTTTTTCCATCTGAGAGTTCTGTTGAAGCCTGAGTGGTAGCTATAACCTAAGTGTAGAGACCCATGAAGCTCAAGATGATCAGTGGAAGTGCATCAGTAGACAAGATGGCAGGGCCTGAAGCTGCACCAGGGGAGGGTTAGGTTGCGTACTAGGAAGCCCTTCCTCACAGAAAAGGTGAAAGGACACTGGAATGAACTGCCCAGAGCAGTGGTGGAGTCCCCATCCCTGGAGGGGTTGAAGGACAGACTGGCTGTGGCCCTTAGTGCCATGGTCTTAGGCTAGGCTTGATCTTGGAAGTCTTTTCCAGCCTTAACAGTTTGGTCATGCTGCAATTTATTTTTCCTTGGTGTGCCTACAGTTAGCACGCAGTGAGCAGGGTCTCCCATAGTTTGATTATTGAAATAAAAGGAAATGAAAGCTGCTGTGATCTTTTCCAGAACAAGGCAGACAAGGGGATGTTTTAGAACACAAATGTGCATGCCATGCAGATGCTACTAAATTGAAAATACAAACCCCAAACCCAGCAGAAGTCACCAGCTTCACTTGCAACAAGAGGTTCTAGTTAGTACACGTAACTAGTTTGAAATTAAATTCACACACAAATTCAGGGAAAAGCAGTCAGTCCTCGCCCAAAAGGAATCCTTGGCTACAACAGACCTCTTCAGTCATCCCTTGTAGTCTCCAAGTAGATGGATTCTGACTCATTCTCCCCATCAGAATAAGGTCTGTCCCCTTATCAGAGGAGCAGATCAAAAGGAACAGTTCTGTAATATTTCTAGAGTACTTAAGGTCTGTGCTTGGAGTCCACCCTCACTTTATTCTTTGAGGTTCTGATGCAGATAGCACATAAACCAAGTAATAATCTGTATTTCTTACTTTCTTGCAGTGCTTAGGGTAGAGAGAAAATACAAACTTGATATCACTACATTAAAGCAGATCTTTCCCCTTAATGATTTGGGGTACAGGCTGTAACTACAGTGGCTTTCTAACAAGTGAGTGAGTGTTATTAAAAGTAGAAAGAGCAAGGATCAGTTGGATAGGAGAACCTCAATGCTCCCAAGGGAAAGCATCATGACCTCACAGATCAGATGAGTAGACGATGGGCTCAAAACTCAGTCACTGGAAATGCTGCTTTTATCAGTGTAGGCTACTCTAGGGCACAGACAGTACTGGGAGAGGTGGCAGAAGATTAGCCATGTCTGTTCCAGCCCACCCCACTGCCGTCACTGGAAGTTTTGTACCCATTCCCTGCCTTTTACATTTAGGCTTTTCCTTTAGCATTCAAAAAGGGCAGCATCTTGCTTATTCTCACACAGTAGAACTGAACTTTGATAGGCATGAAAATGACCACATGCTTGAGCTATTTACCTCATCTTCATCAACCCATTCCCATTATCCCCAAGATGGATCAGCAGGGACCAGTTGCTATCTTGGTTCTATAAAGAGACTTTTCTGCTGGAATTTGCCCAGGATAACATCAGCTGTAATGGAAGTCATCAGTAAGAAGTCAGGACACACCACTGCTGTTAAAGTGAAATCATAACCTTGTAAGCCCATCTCTCCAGCTTAGGATCTCCAAATTCTCCACAGGAAAAGGGGAGGAGGGGGAAGCATCACATCAACTTAGTGCTTTAGTTTGAGTCCTCAAATCACAGATAGCAAGACATGAGGATCCTCATTAAAACATAGTACTTGACACAGCTTAACTGTATTACATTTTTACAAAAGGAAAAACGAGCTGATAGAAGAAAAATCATGTCCCTATACCCACATCATCCAGACTGACTGCGGGTGACTGACAGGATTCACCATGCTGCAGAGCAGGGGAGCAGATGACAAGCCACAATGTTTGTACACATGTCCCTATTAAACACCTATACACAGAAGCAAGAGTCACCTGAGTGCAATTCTATTAAATTTTATTAAATAGTGGATGTGTTAGTTGTAAAAAGGTGACTTTAGTGTTAAATAATTAATTGCTCCATTTTCACAGTGCTACATTTTACCCTTTAAGAGTGCACAGCAACTCAGAGTATACAAGAGAACATTAATGGAGTTTGAGTTATGCAAACCTACAAAGTATTTCCCCCGCCTCTGCCCCAGGATTTGCAGTTACTTTCTCTTATAGACAGACTTCCTTGATTCATGCCCTGAAAACAAACAAATAAATGATATTAAGATGTGTTCTTCATCCAAACACATCAGTTTGCTTCTACAGAAAGACTAGACATCAGTGAGAGCCTTTTTCATGTTGCAGAAGACCCTGACTAGCAGTTGATATCAGAAATCTGTACTCAGCTTCCCAGGAAGGATACATTCAGCAGAATTAGCATTGGACTTGCTCTTGGACTTAACTGTATTGAATTCATCTGAGAAACATCAGCTGTTTCTAGGGCAAATTTAAAGTAATGGTTTGGGATCATTCAGGTTTCCTTGGTTTTTCTATTAAGCTATCATCAATTAAAGGTTTAACACCAATGTTCAAATAATCTGACTTCAGGTCTGACACTAGCTTTGACTAAGATACTTCTGTTTCTGACTTTGTAAATACATGGAATTGCAATTCCATGTATTTAAGTAAAAGAAAGATGATCTTCACTCACTGAGTATTGAAGTTAGGTTGTCTATGCCAGCTTGTTCTTTTCCAGAAAGAACCCTGATCATTTTTATTAGCTCCTTGCACATGCAGACCCTTTACAGTTTGAAACCTTTTGAGGCTCCCCCCGCCAAAGGCAACAATTTGTGACTGAACCTACTTAATACTACCTCCCCCTCCATAATTTGTCATCTTCATCATGAGGCTCCTACTCAATAAAGCAGAAGCTCTAAGGATTTTCTTTCAGACTACTTACATTGCATTGGTGTTGCACCAGAGTGCAGCATTTTGGCTAAAACAACTCTATAGCTTAAAGAGCAAGATATGTGCAAAGTGATCCAACAATTTCAGGAGTCAGAACAGTTTGAAGAGCAGCTAAACTAGTTGATTTGGGCATTTCCCACCCTTCCTTGTAGTTGAAACCATCAGTCCTCAAGACATGAGTGTTGAAAAAGCCCACCCGTAACAGTGGTTTTTGTAGCTTGCCACCAACCTTGGCGCACACTGCCTTTAGGCACTTCCGATGCTTCTTCCATCTCATGTCTTGTGTCTCTGCGTTTTGAAGGTGGCTTGCTTATTCTTTTACTGGGCTTAACCAAAGGTGGGCACCCTAAGCAGCAAGACACAACCGGTAACAGTAAGTAATGTAGTGCTGCTTTGAGGAGAATGAGACTTGAACCACAGAATGTTACAGGTTGGAAAGGACCTCAAAAGAGCCAAGTCCAATCCCCCCTGCAGAGCAGGGTAAAGCCTATGACACCAGGTGTACCCACAGACTGTCTCCCATCCAAGTACAAACCAGGCTCAACCCTGCTTATCTAATCCAACATTCCATCTCTGTCTCTTCACTCCTCTGGGTTGAAAGACTATGCTGGAGTAATAACAATGAAAACTTAAGCTTGGCTTTCCCCCACTAGTCTGCACTACTCCTCTTTATCCCTTCCCTCTGTGTAGCAGGCAAATTGCCACTACAGATGCCAAGCAACAGTTTTATATGCCTACAACATTTAATTCCTCTCTAACTGTAGTTGCAGATAACTGTAGAGTGGGTCCTAACTTGGAATGGTGTTAAGCATGGCAAAAAAGCCAGTGTGACTTCAAGTGAACTGGAGCTGAAATATCTAAGTGTTCAAAATTAGTTGATAGGCATCTACAGACCAAACTCATCCACTGTTTTAACACCACCTTAGTTCTTTAGGCCCATTATACTCTTCAGACACACAGTTCAAGAAGTCGAATTCAGCACATATTACTGCTAAAGCAACACGTCTTGTTTAGGCAAACACCCCCCCCTACTTGCAGGGGGCTTTTAAACATTAGATTCAGTTTAAGAAAACAGTCCTAAGATAACATTTTAAGAAGGAGGCATCTACTGGCATCAGGTTTCAAAGAAAGTCAATTTCTGCTTCCTAATACTCATAAAAAGGCTGGAAAGGGAGGAACAAAAAGCAGGGAACAACAACAGCCAGACATCCTCTGTGTCACACCATCTAGGACTTCAAAGAAATAGATGAGACATCATAGAATCACAGAACATTAGGGATCGGAAGGGACCTCAATATCACCTAGTCCAATCTCCCTGCCACAGCAGGACCACCTAGACCAAGATGCACAGGAACATATGCAGGTTTTAAAAATGCTGAACATTAAAAGATAACCATAACTGTTTTAGTGTTTTTATCAGTTACTGTAACGGGTTCCTGTTTAACTTTTACAGAGTAGACCAGCATTGAAACAAACACCATAATATTCTCAAGTCTGCAGCCTCCAATACAGGAGGTAAATTCCAAATGCCAACATACTCAAGCTGGAAAGCAATGCCTACGGGAAAGTAAGGAATACACTAAGAAAGAGTGTTTGGACTGTTGGTACAGGAAGCCTGGTGTACTGATGTATATTACTGAACTGAAAACAAGTCAGTCTGTTCTGAAGATATCTCCACACAGCTATTTGACAAACTGCTCCTGTGATACTTGAGAGCACAAGACGCAAGAGAGTAGAAGCACACTAAAGCAAATTTGACACTTGTTCCAGCAATACTTACACCAAGAAACACCCTTGAAGAGCATCTAGGAACAAGCCTGAGGTACAAGTAGGCCTCAACTGTAAGCAGACATTCTGCTTTAGAAGGAAGGAAAAGCTATGGGAACTGAAAAGGTATAGGAACAAACACTTTGTTCAAATAGCTTAGTTTATCCTTTAATCCTATGATGGTGATTTGCATTCAGACACCCCTGAGCAGTAGTGGGGAAACCATTGGTCCATGCTAGTTTCTCTGAGCATTGGCTTATGTAGCTACCACACGACTTATGTTCTACCCATCTCAATGGAGAGCTACTACTGCACACATCCCATTATCAATTCAGTACTTCACACTACAGCTTATGGCAGTGACAACCTTGCACAGAAAAAGGAGGTTTCTCAGCCACATCAGAGCACTTGATGCTTTGATTTCTCCTGGTACTTGCAGCTATGATGAAAAAAGTTCATGTATCCTTACTCATGTGTTTGATGAGGCTACAACCCTGAGATGTATTGGCTGATAGTTACTTCATCAGCATCAGAGCAGTGAGAATTAGTTTTATAAGATGCCATCAGCTTGCTGTTTGGTATCATTTTGGTACCATTTTGCACATCCATTAACAGAAATACTGTGAGGAGGTAAGTTTTACCTTGATCTTTGCTCTTGGCTGCAGACAAGTGACTACCGTGTACTTGGCCAGCAAATTTGGGTTTAGCACCACTCCTAATCCAATACTCCTCAGGTGATATCTCCGTGTTCTCCCTTAGTAGCCTTCCTAATAATAAAAAAAAAGTTGATTTAAGGTTAGCATTTAGTTTTGCTGATGTTAATACACAGTGTGACCTACAAGCCAGAAAGCAAAGCCAGCTACTGAGTCTAACTGTATGTGTATTACACCAAAACCAGGTTTTTTTGGAGACCACACTTGACAAGAGTCAATTTAAGTCAGATTTTATACAAACAAAATCAAGTTTAAGAACCCCTATGTCTGTTATTAGGAGTCACTTACCCTTTTTTACATGCACTTCACAAGGCAGAACTGTACTGAACAGTAGCCACTTACTGAAATGCCCACATAACCAGTTATAAACCCCAGCTGGTAACTCTGCTTATTCCCAGTTCAGATAATTGGCTGACCAGCATGGGCTGTGGAGCCTCCTTCTCTGGAGATGTTTAAATCTCACCTGGCTGTGTTCCTGTGCAACTGGGTCTAGGTGGTCCTGCTCTGGCAGAGGGATTGGATCTTTTGAGGTCCCTTCCATCCCTAATGTTCTGTGATTAACCCACCCTGTCTACCTTTGAGTAAAGAGTTTCATACTGATTAGGTAAATACAGCACAGTGTTTGTTTCTAACAGCAACAGCAGCAGCTTGTATAAGAATGGCTTGACTCCTCTTCCACAGGAGTTATACAGCAGATCACCACCAGATTATAATGATGGGAGAGAAAGTGGTCTAAGCTTAAGTTTTCAGAGTCACAGAACGCTAGGAATTGGAAGGCACCTCGAAAGATCATCTAGTCCAATCCCCCTGCCACAGCAGGATCTCCTAGACCAAGTCACACAGGAACATATCCAGGCAGGTCTTAAGCATCTCTAGAGAAGAGACAACTCCACAAGATACTATTAAACAAAGATAAACATGTAGCTGAAATGACCTCGAGCTTTTCAAGCTGGTTCCAATGATAATTTGCAGCTGCAGTTAGTGAGGTTTCTTTTGTGTATTAAGCAGCACTTTACCCTCAGCAATTTGCTTACCTCTCAATAATTTCTGTAGCATTCGCTGGTGTTCAAGTGCTTCTCTTCTGGCCATAGGTCTCTTTCTTCTGCAGTACCCATAGTCACCACAGACAACTTCATCTTGGGCTTTCGCCTTTGTCTTATAAATCACAATGTTTTCACCAAGCCCGATCCTAGCTTTTTTCTCTTGAGCAGGCCAGCTAATGAACTGGGTCGGTACTGCGTTTTTAGGTGGTTTCCAAAGCACCCTCTGACCAACTTGGTAGAAGCTTCCTTTACTAGGTGCCAAGAGTTCATATGGAGTGGCTTCATGAAAGAAATATGCTATTTCATCCGTATCACAGTCCTCATTCTCACCCTCCTCTTCCTCTGCATCCTCCTCTCCCTTCATAGAGTATTCTTCAGAATCCTCAACTTCTGACATACTATTAACTTCTTTATTCTCAACATCATTGGGTTTTTTCTGAACAGAAGATCTAGGAAGGGCTCCCAGCTTTCTGCCTTTACTAGAAGCTTCTTTAGTCTTCATAGTTGAAGAGTCAACATCTTGGTCATTCAAACAGTTCATCTGCTCCTTTCCTACCAGTTCATCTTCATTAAGACACCCACCACTCATAATTTGCTCTTTCTGTAAGCCATCTTTACTTTCTTGGAGCATATACGTGCGTTTCTGAAGCACATAGTCAGGGACAAGATAAGACACCGGAGCATTATCAATTGATGAGCCTTCCTCGCTAGAGGACATATCAGAAGACAGACTGAGCACACTTTGGCGTTTCCTTTGTGGCAAAAAAGGATCATAGCTGCACTTGGTGTCCGTACTGTCCAGACAAGCCAGCCAACTGCTAGAGGGGACAAACTTCCCAGTTGACTCGTCACACCAAACATTTTTATCTTTTTGACTTTCGCTGGTTGCACTGTGACTCAGGTTCAGTGTCTTCTGCTGAAAGGTCAAGTCACTCATTACCTCCCCACCAGATGGAATTAGTCCTGCTTGTGGAACAAAGTTAGGCGCTTCTTGAGAAGCTTTTGTGGATTTTTTAGAGCTCAATTTCTTAGTAACTGCCACATCCTGTCTTAGCCCTGTTTGATCGATGCTAACAGACTTTGCCAGCTCTGTTACTTGAGCTGCCCCGGTTTCCCCTAGGGGGGATTTTGCCTGTTGGCTTGTATTTGCCTGCTTTTCTGCACCCTGCTCCACTTCAGTATTTTGGACCTCATTTTCTTGCACAGCTTCAGCACCCTGTTTGGAGGTGAGAACAGCTTTTCTCTCATCTAAGGAAGTTCCTGGCACCATTTTCTCCCCAATTATCATTCCTTCACAGGAACTAACAGAAAATAAGTCACGTGGGACTATGCTCTCTGCAACCGGTTTACCACTTGCCACATCATACAAAGGAATAGTTTCTTTAAAGGACTTCCACAACTGAATAGCTGGAGAGCCATTTCCATATTCTATCCTCACTTCTTCCTTCTCAAAGGCATAGCTCCCAGTAGGAAGATTTCTATACTGTGCAGAATTGGAAGGGCTCTTGTTATGAAACTCTCTGTCTACCACAGCAGAAGGTCCAGATGAGTTTTGCTTCTCTGAAGTACTTTCAGTCTCTGTACCTCCTCCAGAAGAAACACAGGGCATGTTTCCTGCATCACAGCCTTTCGTTTCCATATGGATATCTTGATGCTTTTTGGGCTTGTTTTCAGGCTGTCTAGGATCAGTCTGTGTTTCTTTGGTCTCCATTTTTCTCCCAGGGTTACTATAGTGTCTAAATCTTGTCGCATGATAAAACACAGGGGAAGGTGGGGGACCATTAAAATAAGGCCTTCTATTAACTCTTGCCTGCATCGGATGCTGAGTAACAAAATATCCAGGGTACTCAGGGAGCGCAACTGAGTAAAATGGAAAGTATGGATTTCCATTTCGAAAGCCTAGACATTAGGGATAAAGAAAAAACCCCTAATTACTACTTCTTTCTGAAAGAAGTCATTCTGATTAATATTTGCCTGCATACACAGGTGCAGCTACAAGCTCAGATATACAGACAAGTAAAACACGTTAACAGACAGCACTGAAGAGCATTAGATTCTACAAGGAATGTTGACATTTCTCCATGCCTGCATGTATGGAATTCCTATAAATGTATTAAATAATTGTCAGGCATATTCCAGAGTTCTGGATCTGTAGGACAACCATCACTTAGCATTTTGCTTAGGTTTAGTTGTCCAGAAACCAATAAGTTCCAGCACACAAGTTACACGATCAACTAGCACTTCACAGGTCAGATATTTGACAACTAAAACACTGCACTGATTCTACCTTAAATTCCCAACACATTTTTTCCCTCTGCTTTGGCAGTAGCTTACTAAGAAAAGCTACTAAAGCTACCCCAGACAGCTCCCATTTACCTTACCTGGAGCAGGCACACAGTAGGGACTATATGATTGACTGAGGTACCATGGATTTGGAAAAGGCTGTTGTGCTGTTGGCTGTGCATAAAAGAAGGGTCTTGAGTTGTTTGTGGAATACGATCCACTTTCTGAAGTTGAAGCAGCATTCATTTTTGTTGTTTTTTAAACACTGAAAGAGATCAATGATCAGAATTAGCCAGCTGAAACAGCACATGGCCTAATGACATTTGTGCTTGGTCACAATTCAGCAGACATTCCTCTCCTAGCCCAAATGAAACTAGATATTCCCAGAAGAAAAATACTACCTTCCACATAGAAGGCAAATTGCATTAATGTTAAAGTAAAAAGCGTTAGCCCTCCTTTGCCAAGGAGCTTTTTATATGCAGCTCTCAACATTATAACACATATTAAATCCACAGTAGAATCACAGGACCAGTAGCTTTAATGTAGTCATCTATGAACACATCCCATCTGTGTACACATCCACATCAGCAGTGTCCCAACAAGTTTAGTTGGCTTTCAGTCAGTTAGCTTAGAGCAAGAGGTCTCAAAAGACCCCAGACAAGAAAGCCACGACAGAAAAAGCTTCACACAGTCAGAATTCTGGTACTCTGAAGAAAACACTACAACATGAATTGTGTTTGAGACCACAGTAACAGCTCTATTAATTAATTCAGAATTTGTATTTATAGTATTCCTCAAAACAACAACAGCTAACCAAGTATTTCAGTGACAACACTGCTGTTTTTGATTGCCTAGAGTTTAGCTTAAGCACAGGCAGCAAACTACTACGCATGAGCTTACATTCAAAGCCATATAACACCTTTCTCCTCCACTTACACATTTCCTTAGTTGATTACAGCACTAACTTAAATCAGTTTCAACTCACACAAATGATACTCTACCCCAC
This sequence comes from Phoeniculus purpureus, assembly GCA_028565055.1. NCBI lineage: Eukaryota > Metazoa > Chordata > Aves > Bucerotiformes > Phoeniculidae > Phoeniculus > Phoeniculus purpureus. The sequence continues at coordinate 29,711,041 of JAOXOE010000506.1, forward strand.
ACCAGTTAGGAGGAAGACCAGAACTCAGAACACAGGAAAAAGAAAATAAAAGCAGCAGCTCAACTGTTTGCAGAGCTTAAGTGTGGAAAAACTATAGAAAAGGAAGAATTTCATTGAAGACCAGTTACCAACTAACACACAGTTCAGCCCAGTTTCAGAGAGCTCTCAGGAACTTGGAGTCCTCTTTAGCTCCTATCTAGTCCAGCTCCTGTAAGCACCAAAAAAAATCTACAGACTCCCCACCCCAGTCCCCAAGGCCAAAGCTCCCAGAGACACAGCACCATAAAGAAATAAACCTACATTATTCATCCCCCATTAGAACCCATCAAAACTAAGGTCTATGCTGTGACTGCTACCGGCCACAGCCCAGGAAGACAGTACCCACCTCAGCAGCTCACCCTTTTTATGACTGGCAGCTGCCTCCTGTCCACTCCCTCTCTCACCTGAGGCTCCTTGAACAGTGAAGCTGAGGCCCTTTTTCATCAATTCCTGGGAGGGAGAATCAAGGGATCATGGTAAACGCCTGCAGCTGCTCCACAGAAAGGCAGCAGTCTCCTCTTGCAGACATTTAGGCCACGGCCCTAAGTAGATCCAGCATTTCCCTTTCTGTTTAATTTGCATTAAAAAAAATCCCAAGCAACGAAGGGGGAAAATAAGGTATCTTTTGCTTAAAACTGCCCTTAAAGACACTATTTACAGGATGAAAAATATTCTGACACTGCTAAATTAACTGTATTTATTTCTGAAGTCTAAGAGTTGGTCAGAGCTAAAGGGAGCAACACTCCTCCATCCATCCCAACAGGGTAAAGTGGGCTCACAGAAGAAATGTTCTTTCTGTGGATCAAGGGCAGTTTTTACTTCAGTACAGCTCACTCTAACAGGTGTAAGAGAAACTTATGAAAGCTGAGTTTGTAATGTGACTTTGCCCTGGGTTTTTACAGAGTATAAGAATTCTGAGTGGCAGCTTCACACCTCTGGGTGATGAATCACCAGTGCTGAGACCATGAGGAGAGGACAAACGATGAAAGTAGCTGATGGATGAGAGAAAAGCAGAGTGTGGATGTCTAAAGACTGTTTACAGATCTAGGTTAGGAAATTCCTCTATTCTATTTCTTTCTTTCTATGGCGTTCAAATTAAACAGGTCCTTTGCACTAATGTACAAATTCTAAACTACCTTGGAAGGATTATTGATTGCATTCCTCACGGACCTCCCCAGTCAAAGCTTGGCCTTCCCAGTGACGGCAGCTCTTGCACATTGTGTGCCCACTGCTTGTGTGACTTGTCCGGGGTGTTATATCCCCAGCTTTTAAAAAGTTGCCTGTTCTCAGGATTTTCCCTTTGATCAGACTTCACGCTCCTCCCTTGCAGTGTTACTTCCCTCCTTTGAAAGGCCCCAGGTCCTGTGACCCCCAGGTGATGTTTGCTTGAGGGGCAGGTAAACGCAGGTTGGCCTAAAGGACGTTTTGGCTTCATAGTGCCTTAGCCCACAGGGAAAAAAGGGGGAACATATAGGAAGCTCTGGGAGGAAGAGAGGGATAAGACTGGTCAAACTGCAGCATGTGGTCAGCTCTTAAACTGCCAGTGGTCTCCCGGTGTATGTTGAGTACAGCCCACAGGTTGAAGAGGGTTCTCCTTCCCCCACTACTCTGCCCTAGTGAGGCCACATCTGTGTATCCATCCACGGAATCACAATGGTTTGGGTTCAAGGGACCTCTGGAGATCAGCTAGTCCAACCCTGCTGCTAGAGCAGGATCACCTAGAGCGGATGAAACAGGAAAGCGTCCAGGCAAGTTTTGAATGTCCTCAGAGGAGCAGGTCAGGAGTCCCCAGTTCACAAGAGACAAGGAACGACTGGAGAGTCGAGTAGAGGCTGCAAGGGTGCTCAAGGGGCTGGAGGATCTGGGCCTGTTCAGCTGGCAAAGAGCAGGCTGAGAGGGGATCTGATCAGGAAGGATAGGCCAGACTGTTCTCAGCACGAACTAGAACCCAGGAGGGTCCATGTGAACGTGAGGGAAAAACTTTCCTGTGAGGGCAGCACAACCCTGGTTCAGGCTGCCTGGAGTGTCTGGGGAGTCTGCTGCTCGGGAGGGATCAAAAACCCCGTCCTGGCAGCCTGCTCTAGGTGTCTCTGCTGTGACCGGGGGCTGCTCTTGGCGCTCCAAGGGCTGCCCTCAGCCCAAGACCGAACCACCCCGAGACTGACGCTACCGCTGAACGCCCGATGCCCGCAGTGAAAAGCCTTTCCCAGCTGGGGGCGGTGTGGGGGCGAGGCGTCCTTCGCTGCCCTGCGCCTGCGCGGAGGCGGTTGCGCGGGCACAGGGAAAGGGGCAGGGCCAGGCACGCGGCGCCCCGAGCATGCGCGGGGCGGGGGCAGTGCGCGGCGGCTCGCCTTCCATTCCGTATTGATTCTATGTTGTTTTGAGGTCCCTTCCAATCCCTTATGATTCTATGATCTTTTGAGGTCCCTTCCAATCCCTAATGATTCTATGATCTTTTGAGGTCCCTTCCAATCCCTTATGATTCTATGATCTTTTGAGGTCCCTTCCAATCCCTAATGATTCTATGATCT
>JAOXOE010000506.1:29721706-29749230 GCA_028565055.1 Phoeniculus purpureus
GTCAAAGTCCAGAACATTGATTCAGCAGCCCAAGATAACACTGCCTTTATCAGTATTGCTTGTGAAGGCTACAGATCTCCTGCTCCTGTTTCTTCCCTGCTTACATCAGAACCATTCAGCTGACTTTTCTCTGGCAAAAAGATCTTGACTTTTCTCTCTGGTCCTGGAAACATTAATGGAATACAGTCATGTCTACCCAGGACGAGAGGCAGATAAACACAGAGTATGCTGTGTCCTTGCTGGAGCAGTTAAAATTCTTTTATGAACAGCAGTTGCTGACTGACATAGTGTTAATTGTCGAGGGCACAGAATTTCCCTGCCATAAGATGGTTCTTGCAACGTGCAGCTCCTATTTCAGGTGAGTATTCCAACTTGGAATCTGTCCGTTGTATAAAATCTGTGATTCCTGCTTCCGAGTGTAATATTACTTAATTGATTAACAATTAATGTGCTGCAGAGAGTTTAAAGTTCAGTGAAGTGCATAAAAAAAAAAAAAACAAAACCCACAACCTCTAAATATTGTTACTAGCCAACATCAAGAGTAAAATAAATCTTTCAGCATCTTGTGACTTATTCTGGATAGGTACCATCATTTTTACAATCAGTGGGTAAAAAAACCAACCCCAAGTCCCCAGCACTTGTGATGATTTGTTTTCTTTAGGGTACTGAGTCTGAATAATGGGTAAGTTTCTTGTTCTTCGTACTTAAAAAAGATATTTAATCTTTTTATTTCCCAAGATAGGGCAACAAAGGATTACTGACACTTGGCTATGGGAGTCCCATTGTCACGCTGTCAAAAGTACAGATCACTGTGCAAGTTGATGGCTTCCTCTTCAGAGTCATCTGGTTTTCTCTGCTCAAAGAAACCAGAAAGTTTCTCATCTGAGAGTCTTGCTGCAATGCAATGGTTTTTTCATGTGTGGTGGCATGTTGGTTTATTTGCTTTTGGTTCCTTCTCAGTCTGAGATGCTGTTGCAGCTTTAATTCAGTAGCTCCTGCTTCCCAGGTGTCCTGCTTTTTGCCTTTTGAAAAGTTTCTATTAAGATGCGTTCGGTGCTACAACTTTCCAAAGATAACTTCACAATAAGTCCTGGGGAGGTGAGGCACCAAGCATTTTCTGCAGCGACTAATAATTTTTCACTGGCAACATGGTGTAATTAATCTGCCTGTCTGGAAGGAATTATGAAGCTTGGAACTAGACATCCATGTGTGTTTTAGCTCCCTAATGCACTCCAGAGGGATTGTCTCTTTTCTTTCTTGTCTAAGCAAGGGAAGATGTGCAAATTCTGTTTGCTCATTGGCATGGGCTTATAAGCCCATCACACAACGCTTGTAAAATGTTTTCTGTGCAATACCTGCTTTCTTGTTTAGAGCTATTGAAGGATGAATGTATTACTTTAACAGAAGTTTTTGCTGCTGCTGCTGGTTTGTGTGTTAATTTTTTTAATCTCTATGAGTCCAGTGTGATTTTTGGCAGCATGTGTTGTGTGATCACTAGATAATGACAATTGCCACTGGCCTGCTACAGATGTCATAGTTCCAACAGCCTGTAATATAACAGCCACTGGAAACGTGTCCATATTTAATGTGGGTGGGTAATCATAGGGCTGGGAAGCTGTCAGGAGTCCATGAAGTGCACTGCCTTACAGCATGCAGTCTGATCTCTTATTCATATGTGTGTGTTCATTATTTATGGAATGAGGTTTTGGCACTGGTTAAAAGAAGTAGAAGGCTTGTGGGTTTGTCATGTTCTGTTTTTCTTCCTCACTTTGGTTTACAAAAAGATGCTCAACTTCCTAAATTTAGGCTTATGATGAAAAATTGATAGCACTGGAGGCTGCATGGAGAAGGGGGAGAAAAACATCTCTTGGAATGATCTAGACATTGTATGAGTGCAGTCAGGTTACCTTCCATCTTTGTGCTTGAATGCTGCACTGTTGCAGCCCTTTGACGACTGACTGCCTCTTTCTATCTACGAAGAGGAGTTTTTGCTGGCACTTGCGCTGTTTGCTTACCTTTATCAATTTGCCCTGCAGTGTTTTACCTCTTGGAATGGATTTGCTTAGGGGAGTGCATGTCCATGTCCTCTTTACCTGTGCACCTTCTAATTTCTCTCACGTTTAGTTTTCTAAAAGCTCTCAAAATAACAAGCCTTGAGCTGAATTTTCAATGCAACCATAAACACCAGACCTGAATTCGTATAAAGGTCTTAAAATCAGTGTCCCCCATTTTAAGAGGCTTGGCAAGACACCTGGTTTACCAGCTTCTGGTCAGTTCTCTACTGTGTTGCCATTAAAAACCCAGAATGGGCAGCAGGTACATAAAGCACTGTGGAAGTAAAAACTTTTTAAAATTGCCTTTCTGCTTTTTTCAGGAAGATGTGATGGGGTTGGTGGTTTTGTTGTTTTTTTTTTCAGACCAAGCCTGATAGTTTTTTCTGTTGGTGTGCTGTATACAAACTTGAAGATCTCTGCACATTGTGATGAATGGTGTATAAGAAATACTTCAAGGAGTGCCAGTCCTGGCTGTGTTTTCTAAGCTAACTCCTTTCCCAGAGGAGAATGCTTTTAGATATGATTTAGCTTATAAATCTGCTTCTTGTATTTTAGAATCTAAAAATCTAGCCATTTATATTTCAACAATATTTTCTGGAGAACGGTTCATCTCTCTTGTACCTGAAGTTTTAAATTTCAGGAGTAAACCTCTAGAAAGTCGTCAGTTCTCCAATGATTAACACAAGATTTTGTGTATATCGTCTCCAGCAGATTTACTGATGGTAAAGCACTCATGGTGCTTTTGCAGTGTTCTGCACAAAGGCTTTGTCTTAAGTACTAGATGGTAAATACTGAAGAGGCAACCACAAAGGCTCTTCCCTTTTTGGAGTGCAGTCATTGAGGACTTAAGAGGGTACAGTTTAAGGTGACTGTGCTTACTGTTGATCTTTGTCTTGACACGTGTCTTTCTCCTCAGAGCTATGTTCATGAGCGGGCTCAGTGAAAGCAAACAGACACACGTACACCTGAGGAATGTGGATGCAGCCACTTTACAGATTATCATAACTTATGCATACACGGGTAACTTGGCAATAAGTGACAGCACAGTAGAACAGCTTTATGAAACTGCCTGCTTCTTACAGGTAGGAATGTTTTATTCTGGGTCTTAAATTAAGTCTTTGAACTACCTTTTCTCTTTATGTTGTTCAACTGCATTTTTCTCTGGTTGTTCCAAAATACTCTTGGTTCACTTGGCTCAGTAGAGATGGCATCTGCTCACCAGATAAATTTCAGGTGCCTGTCCCTCCCTATGGAAGGTGGAAGTAGAACAGTGCCCTTGTAACATTTAGACAAATTGCTTAGGTTAGAAAAGACCTTCAAGATCATGGAGTCCAACTGTTAACCCAACTGTACTTGCTCTGTGTGAGGCAGCTGAGTCAGTCACCGCTGTATTTCTGTGTACATACAGTAATCCAGGCCTAAACAGTTACTTTTCCTTGGTTGTATCAGTGGCACATGAAGGAATAGATTGTGTGCAGTTATAATACTTGGTGTGTTTCTCCTTTGCATTGCAGGTAGATGATGTGCTACAACAGTGCAGAGAATACCTAATCAAAAAAATTAATGCTGAAAATTGTGTGCGTCTGTTAAGCTTTGCTGATCTTTTCAGCTGCGAAGAGCTGAAACAGAGCGCTAAGAGAATGGTGGAGCACAAGTTCACGGCTGTGTACCACCAGGAAGCCTTCATGCAACTGTCACATGATCTGCTCATCGATATTCTAAGCAGTGACAATTTAAATGTGGAGAAGGAGGAGACAGTTCGTGAGGCTGCTATGCTGTGGCTGGAGTACAACACAGAATCACGATCACAGTATTTGTCCTCTGTTCTTAGCCAAATCCGAATTGATGCACTTTCAGAAGTAACGCAGAGAGCCTGGTTTCAAGGCTTGCCCCCCAACGATAAATCAGTGGTGGTGCAAGGGCTGTACAAGTCAATGCCCAAGTTTTTCAAGCCCAGACTAGGGATGACAAAAGAGGAGATGATGATATTCATTGAAGCTACGGCTGAAAACTCTGGTAGTCTTTATTCTTCTGTTTGTTATAGCCCCCAGGCAGAAAAAGTTTACAAACTCTGCAACCCTCCTGCTGACCTGCATAAGGTTGGGACGCTTGTCACTCCTGATAACGACATCTATATCGCAGGTGGGCAAGTTCCTCTAAAAAACACCAAAACCAATCTCAGTAAAAGCAGCAAACTCCAGGCTGCCTTCAGAACTGTGAATTGCTTTTACTGGTTCGATGCACAGCAAAACACTTGGTTTCCAAAGACACCAATGCTCTTTGTTCGCATAAAGCCATCCCTGGTCTGCTGTGAAGGATACATCTATGCAATTGGAGGGGACAGCGTTGGGGGAGAGCTCAACCGGAGAACTGTGGAGAGATATGATACAGAGAAAGATGAGTGGACCATGGTAAGCCCGTTGCCTTGCGCATGGCAGTGGAGCACAGCAGTAGCAGTTCACAACTGCATCTATGTAATGACACACAACTTGATGTACTGCTATTTCCCCAGGTCAGACGCTTGGGTGGAAATGGCTATGCGACAAACAAGCCGATGTTTTGCTTCAGCCGCCGCTTTTGGCGATAAAATATTCTATATTGGAGGACTGCACATTGCCAGCAACTCGGGCACAAGGCTCCCGAGCAGTACTGTAGACGGATCTTCTGTAACTGTGGAGATCTACGATGTGAATAAAAACGAATGGAGAATGGCTGCCAATATCCCTGCCAAACGGTATTCTGACCCCTGTGTTAGAGCCGTTGTAATCTCCAATTCTTTGTGTGTCTTTATACGAGAAACTCACATGCACGAGAGAGCCAAGTATGCCACCTACCAGTATGACCTGGAACTTGACCGGTGGTTTCTAAGGCAGCACATATCAGAACGTGTGCTCTGGGACTTGGGGAAAGACTTCCGGTGCACAGTAGGAAAGCTGTATCCATCCTGCCTTGAGGAGTCTCCATGGAAACCTCCAACCTATCTCTTCTCCCCTGATGGAGCTGATGAATTTGAGCTGGATGGGGAGATGGTTACTTTACCACCTGTATAGCTCCCAAATTAGACTGCACAACCAATTCTGTGCTCAGTTATCTTGAAATAAAAATGATTGTGAAAGAATAGGTCTGGAAACAGGGATGTCAAACCTGTCTTTGCCGAGTTGTATTTTTATGCCCCCCCCAACACTTGCCGCCACTCAGTATAAATCAGTGACATGAACAGATGCGCTTCCGTAATCTGAAATACTATGATAATTGAAAAACATATATGTGTATCATGAGCTTAAGCATCTGACTTGTCTAAAGGATTAATTTCTAGCTCTATGATGTGTCAGTTCAGGAAAATTAGCTTCAGAAAAAAAAAAGTAGTTGCTGTTTCTAGGATGATGTCACAACTCTTTTGAAAGTATCTTCCAGTTATATTTGAACTACTTCTGGATATTCTACTTAAGTGCTAGTTATATAATTGTCAGCATGGCCTAATTAATGGGCTGCGCTGTGCTTACTTAATACTAATATCCATGTTGGTATAGTAATGCCATTTAAAGAAAACGAAACAAATCCCATGGATCTACCTGCGGTAGGAAGGGTAGATCTTCCATTGTATGGTAACATGCAGGGCAAAATGACTGCAGGCTCAGTCACGCTGTATTATTTAGGTGCATGTATTCTATTTTCACTAACTTATACCTGTCTATTTAGAACACAGGTCTTCCAAGCAGCTGGTGGTTTACCAGGTGTGGACTTCTAAGTTGCTGGGCTTGCAATAGGAATTGTCAGCCCTCATCGTGCGGGTCTCTTGTGGAGCTTTAATCAGGAAAGGTCTCCACGTTCTGTATTACAGTAACATTGGCTCATGTATATTACTTCCTGCTGCTGATGTATTTTTCCATTGTAAAACAAAAAAGTTTTAGTGTGGATTAACCAGGTCTTTATTTTCTGTTAATTTAATAACAAGCATTACTGTAGTGTGATTGTGTATAGGTATCCCTTAGCTATCAGGTTTTTTTACTTTGGGGGGGTGGATGGGGGCGAGCAAGCTGTTCAGGAATATCTTGTGCTCTGCTTGCAGGAGAGCAGATGCCTAGTGCTGCTCTGGCATTAATCCCAGGAACCACTAGCAGTAGCGGGGCACCGCCAACCTAACATGAACACCGGTGCTTCATGACAGATCTTACTAGCATGTTCAGCTGCATCATGTTCTGGCACTGTATTTTGAATGACATTAATTTATTAAAAAAGACTGAATCCAACAGAGTTTGAGCGTGCTTTCTGCAGGGATGACCACCCTCCCAGCCACATGCGCACTTCCAGCAAGGAGCTTTTTGAAGGCAACTCAAAATAATTAAGCTGTAAAAAGCCTGGAGCCAAGTGCATGAGCTGACAGTGTGTGGTAGCCAGTGAAAGCTGGATGGGAGGTGTTCAAGTTGAACAGAGGGTTAGGTACAACTTGAATCTCCCACTCTAATTTTTGCAAATCAGCTCTACTGACAGTGAAGAACAACGGGCATTAAGGATCTTTTCCAGCAGTTCAGAAGGTGGAAGGCCTATTTACTATCCAGTTAGCCACTGGCTTTTCCTTAATTCCATTTCTTATTCCAGTGCATCTTTTTTATTCCAAGCACAGCTTTCACTGGACACCAGAGTATGCCTGTGGCTAGGTCTCCAGTTGATCTACAGAGTTCTGTCTTGTTCAGTTACTAAAAAGACTTGATGAGCAACTCTCATTCCCTGAAAGTCTTCCTCCTGCTTTTGCATTTCGTACCAGGTGGGTATTGATGTGGCCCAGAATAACAATGGCATCAACAGAAAGCTGCGGCTTTCATAAAGAAACTACATAAACACAAACGTGCTATCAATGTTTTAACACCTAAATTGCATAGATAAGATGGGAGAAGTGCCTGGGTGGGGTGGGTGGCCCTGGTGATAGGTCTGTCTATCACTGTGGTGCAGCCTGGGACAACCCTTGCGAGGCCTATTCAAGGGAGTTCTATGTTTAAAGAAAAGCAGTTGATGCTCTTTTATAATGTGGTCTGCAAAACCATGTACCTCTGGTGACAATACAAGTGGTATCCCCATACTTTTGTGTCAGCTGCATTAGGCTTTAGAACAAGACCCTGTCCCTCACAAAGATGACCTATGGATGTCAAAGAACATGGGGTTTGTTCTGTGTTACTGAGGACTTGCAGCTTGAGTTAAAAAACAACTTAGTTTCTCACCAAATGAAAAAACAAAGGATAAATGTGAATAGAAAATAGGATACTATATTGCAGGAGCTCTAAGTTACAATTGCCTCACAGAACCTGGAAGAACTGTCCTTGATTTCATCCACTTAGTAATACACTTTTAAAATACAGGCAGTCTGCATGACTTCCTGCTAGTCTGCAGTTATGTATCGTTTTTCATTTTGTTTCTAGAGATTATTTGCATGTTTGTGCATTATATGGCCTAAGCTTACATGATACCTGATTTAATAATACAGAACTGAAAACTAGTCAAGTATTGAACAACTCTCTGTGGACTCTACTAAAGACTTAAAATTGGTTCACTTACACAACTAGTAGCTGCAGTCAGTATTCATTCAGCCTCGAACACGCAGCTGGCAACTGTGATTCGCAAGCCTGAATTCCTTCCTTCCTTGCTTAATTCCAGAAGGAAACTGGAGGCAAAGTGTTGTCATGCGCCAGAAAATGGTCACTAGTGGTACAATCAGAGAAAAAGCAGCTCAAATACATGCAATGCTCCTGCTGTAAATACAGCAAATATCATTAAAGTCATTACAGAGCTCTGAACTATTACTAAAAAGCTTCAGCCTATTCAGTCTCTGTACTTGGCTTTAAAGTACAGATTGCAGTAACTAGTTGCAGTAAATAAATGTTCTACATCCTCTCCTCCTGCTTTGCTAATTTGCAGAAAGTTTGCTTTTTAAAGTTGTTCTACGAGAAGTTAGTCCTATGTAGTTGCCTCTACCTGAAGCAGTAAAAAGCAGTCATCTGGCCTCTGGTAATTTCTAATGCCTCCCCTTCTTTTTATGGTTGTTCAAGAGCATGGTTCATCACAAGTTTAATTTTAGTTCTACAGTGACCAGTCAGATCTAGGGCAGTGAACTGTGTCAGGTTTTACAGGGAACAGGATCAAGTGGATAGTTAATTTGGAAGGGGAATAATTAGGATTTTTTTCAAAACCTGTAACTTGTAATATTTAAAGCACAACTTTCTCCACAATTTCACTTCAGTGCTTGTGGTGGGATACATGAGCATTGACTGCTGTGCAGCACAGCTAAGACACAACAGGAGCCACTGAACATAGTAATATGCACGCGTTCTTTTTCCTCTGTTCCCCACTTACAGATACTTCAAATTGTTCTCTCTTTTTAGATCTGGATTCCTACACGAAAGGAGCTTTAATTTATGCAGACTGAAGTAGGCTCATGCTCGAAACCAGTTTCTCTCCACTTCATGTTCAATATTAGCCAGAGTTCTGTTTAGTTCCACTCCAGAATTATTTAAGGCATCACCCTCCTACAACATTTATAATGAGTGGGATTCAGCAAGGCAGAGTTCTTACTCCTAGAGCTTACAACCCGGAGGAGTACTAGCACACTGAGTAAAAACGTGGGAATTGCTCACAGTGCTGGGAAGCAAGCCTGTATGAAAGCCCTACATCTCCACACACCTCCCAGTTCCAGCATGGAAGAGGTTGGTAAACAGTCTGAACCAGCAGGTGAAGGCAAGACCTGGCTTGGCACAAAATTACAGAAACTCTCATGTGGAAGAAAGGGCTAACAAAGATGGGACAAGACACAAAGCTAATGTTCCCCCTTCCTGCGCTAAAGCACACACTGGTGTGTATATACAGGTGGTACAGTCTAACCTGTGAAACACAATACCTTTGGTTCAGCAATCAAAGGGTCTAAGCCTTGTACAGGCACCACTGCTGAAGTGCTAAGGATGGCAGCTCATATGAAGTGCTTCATGATTTCATCTCTGTGAGTGAGCTGCACCCAATACACATATACACCCTACTGCTGTGTTAGTACAACTACACAGCCAGTAATCAGGACAATAAAAGACACTGAGAAACTAGTGATGTCACGCAGGCCTTGGAGTTAGTTCACATGATGTGCTACACATCAAGCCAAGCCTTAATGCTGAGGCTATTTAATGCAAGAGGATTGGCAATCTAGTTCCAACTCTGAGCACATGGTTTTATTGGAGAGAAAAAAATACTTTCCAGATTTTGAGGGTGGACAAGCTCTTGAGCTATTTACTAGAAGCAGCAAAGGAGAAGTAGTACAGTTTGTATTAGACAGTATGTTAAGCTCAGCATTATTTTCTGCTGCTTTCTGGTGTGCCTGAACTTTTCAGTTCTCCCCTCTGTTTGGTGTGCATTTCACAAAATGGTTTAGGTTGTAAGGGGCCTTAATCTAGTCCCAGCCCCCTGCCATTGGCAGGGCCACTGTTTCCTGGTCTCTGAATTCAGAGATGAGACCAACAGAATTTGCTGCTTCAGTACTTTCCATCTGTTTCACAGAGAATGAAAGAGCTGTTACCCCCATATTATTTTAGGGCCAAAAACACCCCTCTACATGTGCCTTCACTTTAGCTTAAGTGTTCTTTGTTCACTCTAGATGTTCTTACTTTATTTTCTTCATGCTCACCTGATCTAAAGAGCAGCATTACCTCTTGGTGATCTAGATTAAGACAGAAAAGAAGATTTTGAACATATTCTCTGCTACTAATGAGGCAAATAGTAATTCTGTTTTCATCAGTACTAGTCAGTCATTTCAGGCAGGGAAGTAACAAAGAGTAAGTTATTTTCTGTCAGTTGATTTTGGTAGAGTATTACCAGAGAAGCAGGGTATGAGATTAGGCAGTTTTGTACCTACAGAAGTATTCACAGAACATTAGGGACTGGAAGGGGCATCAAAAGATCATCTAGTTCAATCTCCCTGCCAGAGCAGGATCACCTAGACCAAGCTACACAGGAACATATCCAGGTAGGTTTTAAATGTCTCCAGAGAAGGAGATTCCACAACCCCCCTGGGCAGCCCCTTCCAGTGTTCAATGAGACAGCCAGACTGCCAAGCTCCACTACAACCAAGGTTACCCCACCTGGCTACTGATGTTACATACACATCCAGTGAGCTTCTAGGGAATAATCACCTGAGCGCAGCTCACAGTTTAACCAACAGAAATATCTACCTCCATATTTTTTCTTATGAATCCAAACACTGCTGCTTATGTTTGATAAAGAACAGGGTCAAGGCCAGAAATATCACCAACCTGAAGCTCTGCGTCTGCTTTAATTCAGTCTCCTCTACCATAGCATTAAAGACTCAAAACACCATGGAGCTGTTTGTCACACATCTTTAATCACGGCACAAGAATGTAGTGTTTCTGCCTTTAATGAATACGCCCTGGGTTGCCCTTTTTCATGAAAACTAAACACCTGCAAGAAAGCAGAATTACACTGCATAAACAACAAGATGTCAATTTATCTTCAGGGAACTGCAACCATTTTCTAGACATAAGCTTCATCTAATCCACATCTGAATGTCATTCAAGGCAATTTACCAAATCCTTCTCACCTAGGTACAGGGACACTTTGAGCAGAAGTAGCTCACTATGTCAAAGAACTGGAGGTAAAGCAATTAATGTACTCAGCATCCTGATTTTGATGAGATGCCACAATGTCTTACTGAGGTAAAGTCTACTGAAGACAAAAAAATTTATGAGCAGCTACCAGATACCTGCAAGTGTCTTCTGGTGGGATTAATGTCTTTAAATGACAGAGCTGCTGGAGCAGACAGAGCTTTGAACAGGCTGGCTTGATGTATTATGCACGCAGCACAAGAAAAATCACCTACATTCCTTGTATGTTCAATTATCAAGCAACAGTTTCTACATTTACAAGGTTCATTCACATCTCTCCTTTTACAATTCAATACCACTACATTAAGTTGTCTGCTTAGCAATAATTTCTATGGAAATCAGAAGCTTGTTTAGGCAAAGTACTAAATTTAATTGCAGAGGTGCTTGAAACAGAGACACAAGGTCAAACAAGAGCAATGTACTACAGCACTGATCTAAAAATGAGATTGACATTGTGATGTTTGAGGAAAGTGGTGTCAGATGTCCACAGGAATTAATATTATGGCATAAAAATTATTGATAAAGAATGATGAACATTTTAGTCAAGTGAAATATTAGGTCAACAACAGTCTTGTTGTTTTTTTGGGACTCGTATGTGGTTAACAGGCAGTTCCTTAAATGCTGGCCCATACAAAAGGAGAGTTTGATGGCTTTGATGACAGCAAGTTGAGAGATGCTTTGAAGTCAGTTCCCGCAGCCCACTGACAGCCAGAAACACCTCTCCAACATTCATCAGGACAGAGTTGTACCAAGAGCTTCACAGCTGACCTATCAGAGGCACCACCATCAGTTCAGTGAGGACTGGTTCTTGCAGTGCAGAAATGGGTGTCAGGGCCTACAAAATGGAAGTTGATTGCCTAAACCTTTCTGAATTAATCACAAGGCTTCTACTGTGAATTTTTGAACAGAGGTGAGGAAAACCTGTGTTTGCATTAGATTTAACTTCAGAGGCTAAAAGCATTAAATTAAGAGGATGACATGGCTTAGGTGAACCTCAATGCCTTCATCCTTCTGACAGCTCAGGAGTTAGGTTTAAGCAAACACTGAAAAACAAACATACATGTTAATGAAGACCACATGTTATGAAGATCACTTAACTCCACAGTCTAAATTACTGCATGAGTTTAACATCACAGTCCAACTTCCCAGCAGGATGCCAGTTCTCAAAAAAATTGAAAATGAATACAAGTTCCTTATTCTGTAATGTGTAAGGAAAAGAAAATACTCTTAATCAGGTGGAATGTTTGGCTCTACAACAGAGACAGCTGCGATAGTGGGAAAATGTCTGCAGAGAAAGATCTGTCTGGTCTTCTTGCCCATAAGAGAAATACTATGAAGTATCATAACAGAGTCCCAGTACATAGCAGCTGTGCACCAGCACAGCACTGCAGAAGCACCTCATTCTGCTTTTCCTCTGATGAATCTACCACAAAAATGTTGAACAAAGTCATCTTTCTAATATCCCTGGGCCAGCGAGGGAAGCTGCAGGCGTAAGGGCAACGCAGAGCACTAACAAATCAGCTACAAAAGTTTGGGGCATAGGAGGACCCTACAGAAGAAACTCAAGTGAGGAGGTGTCCAAGGCAAGGATATTAAAAAGGGATCCTGGAGGACCCTGTTTCTATACCTTGTACGTGCAAATACCAACCACTTGCCTGATTCTCATGAGCTCCTAAGCCTAAACTTACCTAGTGTGCCTTAAGTTGATCAAGTTAGTTTTACAGGTGCTTAAACCCTTTTATGCACCTTTATTCAGTCTTCACTACAACATGAAGCCTGAGCACTTTAATCCAGACAGCAGATTAGCCTTTTCACAAAAGCAAGCAATTATTTCTGATTACTTCCTTATCTGTATGCTGAATCAGGAAGCTCTACATTCATCACGAATAAATGCAGCCCTAGTCTTACTTCACCAGCGCTCATAATGTGTAACAACTACTAGTCTTCAAAAATATACAGATGCCTGTTACAGAGTTGTGGAATACAATAGAAAACAGACGGTTTAGGAGACACATAAATATACCCAGAGACCAGGAACTGCAGTTCCATACATACACTCATGTGTCAGAAGCAGTAGATGAGCAGAGCTCTAGAGTCCTTTTTGGCCTTTCTCAAATGAAACTATTCAAACTGGCTGCACACCCTCAGTTCTTCCATTCTATCTGGTTTGTCCTGGAAAAAGATTCACAAAGGCTTTAAAACAGATCCTGTGTTTTCAAATTGCTGTTTGAAGCCATAAAACTGAAAAGCAAGTTACTGGACAGTAACTACATGCAATGAGTGTGGCTTTTCTATTCACTTTTCAAATGCATCCAAGAAATAACAACTTAATTTCTTAAAACAAATGACATTCAAGCTTTTTTGTTTATCTCTTGTACAGCTGTTGTGATAGTTTTTGAGGAATCAAAGAAACAGCCATAACTTGAAATCTTGGCCCCCGGAGAAGAACATGGCAAGATGCTGATATACTAATGAGGCAGTAAACTAGATGCCTTTTCCTACAGAAAGCCAGAGGTTTTGATAATGAAGTGTAGAAACTGTTACCAGCTGTCATGTGGGGAAGGTGTCTAGAGGCACAAGAACAGGAAAGAATCTCTCTCAGAATTAGGAAACGGAGGAAGTGCTTGCACACAGACAACAGTGCATGCAGGTTACACAGGACATGAAGCAGCACGCTTCACCTTTTCATAGAAACTATTGTATTTCTTCACACAAGGTCACAAACTGAACCATCTAGCTTTCTCTCTCCATACTAGCATTACTTTTCTTATGAAAAGAAAAAGTAGTTATCCAAACTGAACATTCCCTGAGTCAACATGGAAAAATTGCTGTAGCTGACTCTTGTTTGGAAGAGTCTCCACAACTTTACTGGGAAAAAACCCAACCCAGCCGTGCAGAGTTTGCTACTGTGCTACAGTAGGGTGGTTTTAATAGTCAAATGGTGTAATCGCATCCCATTAGAGCAAGATCTCACTAAACTGTTCATGATCCAATCCCAATTTGGGAGAACTGTTTTATAATACTTTTCCTGAAGGTCTTTCTCCAACTAGAATCCCATTGGCGTCCCAATGTAACACCACAACCAAAACACAGGCAAAGTTACAAAGGCCTAACTGCATAACATCAAAAAAACACTGATTTTGCAACCATCACACAGTTTTAGGGACACTAATAGAGTGAGATTAAAGCAAACAACTGCACATGGGCACAGAAGAGAACGGAGAACAACCCTGAAGTCAGCCACTGTCAATTTCATTTGCAGGCAAAAGCACGAAAACTTCTCCTGCCTTGGAACCCTTTAAGGGTTTCCACCATACAGTTTTTTGCAGAGATGCTCCAAGATTCAACCTGAAAGAGGAATCAGTGTTTATACTCTGCTTATTTCTAATGAGAAGTCACAGACATTTGGCTATTTGGCTTGAAAAATATAACTAGTTTTACATAAATGTTTTCAACATCCAAGGAAACATACAAATCTAAAGTCAAATGTAGTTGGCTTGCAAACAAGCCCTGTCTGCTAACGTCTTTATAAAGGCTCAGTTTTAAAGGAAAGTAGTCATTTGTAATGCTACCAGTATTCTGCAAATGCCATCCCACGGAGCACGGAGCCACTCACCGTTCTTCTATACTTCTAATACAAGTGAATGGTAGCATTCCACATCTGCTTGCAAGCAACATGAACTTTGTTTTGGTCCTGGGTAGTTAGTTCTCCACTCCAGTTTTGGAGTGGATTTTTTACAGCTCAAAGAAAGCATTGCACCTGAAATATTCAGCAGCATTGTGAAAAACCATCATTTAGTCCCCGAGGCTTTGGGTTGACTGCGTGAAAGTGGAAAACCATGATGACATCGCTGATTTCGCACTTGTGAAGGCTCCTCCAACGGACTGGCCTGTGTTACAAAACGAGAGGAAGAAGGTCAGTAGTGTGGTGCTACCATTACAAAGAAACAGAAATATCACACAATCTCCTGTCCAGATTTGGCATTTAAAAACCCAATTCCAGAGCCTGTGTCAGCACACAGTCAAAGAACACAGTGGCTCAGCAGAATCACAGAATGTTATGGATTGGAAGGGACGTCAAAAGATCATCCACTGCAATCCCCCTGACACAGCAGGATCACCTAGATCAAGTCACATAGGAACATATCCAGGCGGGTTTTAAATGTCTCCAGAGAAGGAGACTTGACAACCCCCCTGGGCAGTCCCTTCCAGTGTTCTGTCACCCTCACTGGGAAGAAGTTACTTCTCAGATTGATGTGAAACCTCCTGTGTTCCAGCATATGCCCATTGCCCCTTGTCCTATCAATAGATGACTTTGAAAAGAACCTGGCTCCATCCTCCTGACACCCATTCTTCACATAGTTATCAACATTAATGAGGTAACTCCTTGTCTCCTTTTCTCCAGCTTCCTCAGCCTTTCCTCATAAGGGAAGTATTCTACTCTATCATCTTCGTGCCTCTGCACTGGACTTCTCCAGCAGTTCTGTGTCCTTGAACCGAAGGGCCCAGAACTGGACACAGTATTCCAGATGTGGAAATGGCCTATGTTGTCCTTTTCCCTGTAAGATTGGCCAGATATGGGGCAAAAGGCACTCCCTGCCAGAAGGTACAACAGCAAAAAAAATGGTAGAAAAACTCCAGAGGAGTAAAAAGAGGAAGCTATCAATTTTTGGCAAAGCTGCTGCTGAACAGCTATCAGATCTTTCAGTGGGTGATCTCACATTATCCTGCACTTCAGGATGAAGATATGACGTTGCCCCTCTTCAAAAAGCAACAGGTGGTTTTCCAGAAAATTAGAGACTAAAATTTCAAAACCTGCAGAAACCAACACAATGCCTTCCTCTGATCTCTGTCTGCTCTGGATAGTTTCAACGTGATACAAAAATGAGAACAGCTTGATGCAGAAGCTATTGTTGTGGTCTAAGCACTTTCTGGTTAGGTGAAAGCCTCTATCTGAACATCTCTCTCCCCACCTTCATCTCCAGCCCACTTTCGAAAAGGAATTGACAGGAATGTCTTTGCCTGTTTCTCTTTTCACAATCACACAACACACAGGGCCTCAATCGGCAGCTCTGCCCTTCAAACTGTTTTGCTTTGTATGTATCTTATAAAGGACATGGATTAAAATAAAATGCAAGTGAGATATAGGCTGCTTCCACCAAAACAAGGTACAGCTTAGATGCAAGCTGGTTTTAAATCCATTTCTTACCTACAGCTTTTCCCGTTTGTACAACATTCCGGCTGGTAGAAACCATCACATTTCCAATCTTCTTTCCACGTTCACTGTTTTGCACAGAGCTAAACGAGAGAGATACTGAAGACTGTTAGCTGACTGGCTTACTATTATTTCCAGGTGTAAATAAAATACATAGTTCTACATCAATACTCACAGAGATTTACAGTGAGATCAGTTAAGGAAGCTTCTCTGAGGAAGACAAGATACTGTCAGCAAAGACACGTATCAAAACACCCAACGGTTCATTCATACACAACACACTTGATTCTTTCGCTAAATGTTTACCAGAACTATGGAATCATAGAATCATTATGGATTGGGAGGGACCTTGAAAGTCTAATCCCCCTGTCACAGCAGGATCACCTAGACCAAGTCACATAGGAACATATCCAGGAGGGTTTTAAACATTTCCAGTGAAGGAAACTCCACAACTGCCCTGGGCAGCCCATTCCTGTGCCTGACCACTCTCTTTATCAAGAACTGTTTCCTGATGTAACCTCCCCTGTTGAAGCTTGAAGCCCTCCCATCTTGTTCCAAGATTCAAGTTTTTGATCAAGTACAGTTTACACTCACGCTCTTCTTAAAGAAACACCCGCATTTGGGAAGAAAAGGACAAAAGCAATCGGTTGTACACACAGCACAACAGTGATCACTTGAAAATCATCATAATCAGTTTTAAACACTGAAACACAAGTCCACGCGTCAGGCTCTGCAGGTCCATTTATGCAAAATGTATAGCACAGCACACCATATTCTCTTCCCACTTCCACAATCTTCAGTGAAGATGCAAAAAGCAGGAAGCATGGAGTACACCAAGGGTAGGCTCAGTTTGCAAAAGCAAGTAATTTTGACAAGTATCTAATGGCAAAGTCACATCTAAAGAATACAGGAGCTGCTGTAAAACTATTTATTATTAGAGACACACTAAGAACTACTGGTCACTTTCCACTGAATTCAGGCTTCTCAAAAAAGTTAACATTTCCCCTTTGGAACACAACATTAGGGCAAGTAAAAGATCATAGACGTGTCTATATCTTGAAACTAAGTCTGTCTACAGCGACCATCCATTAATAATAAGAGGTGCTATCAGCATGCACCTTACTGAAGGCAATTACCTTGAGATAAATCCTGATTCATTTGCATTTGCCGTTGCCATCATGGAAATTTAATCTGTCACTGGTCAGCAAGAGCAACAAAAAGATTAATTGGGCTGAAGCCTGAACCTTTTTATTATTCCTCAAGCTGCTGTTCTGTGTTAGCATGTGAGTTAGGTCTACTCAAAGAGAACTGAAAAGAATGGTCTACGCAAGGCAGGTGTAGCCAGAGTCAGCATCACGTCGTATGGCTGATTTAGAAGCATCTAAAAGAACCTGCCTCTGATGTTTTATGGATAGTGCAGCTAAGTGAGAAAATCATAGAATATATTGGGTTGGAAGGGACCTCCAAAGGCCATCTAGTCCAACCCTTTTGGCTCCAGGATTGGGCCTCTACCTCCTCTCTAGACAGCCTGTTTCAGGGATCTGCCACCCTCGGATTAAATAGCCTTTTCCTGATGTCCAGCATAGATCTGTCCTTTTCCAGCTTAAAACCATGTCCCCTCATCCTATCAGTCCCCATCCTTGTGAACAGCCTTCTGACAGCCCTTTTCAGGGTGTAAACAAGAAGAGACAGTTAACTGCAAGTCCAAGACTGAATTCTGGCTTCAGTAGGAGCCAAACAGCTCTGGAAATAACAAACACCACTTTACTTTAGACTTAAATACTACAGGCAGGTAAGAGCTGAGATAACAGATTATGTAAAACTAATTTTAAACTTCTGCACTGAAGCAGTTGAAACAGGTCTCAGTACAAAAATCAGTGAACTCTGAGACTTCTAGAACAATGCTGTATTAAAAACAGCTAATTAAAAAAGCTGTTGTTTCTTAATAATGAGTCCTAAAGGCAATGTCAGAAAAAACACTGATGAAAGTTTTAACAGCTTTCGCTTACGAATTAAAAATAAGTGTACAAAAGTCTTATAAATGTAATGCAAACTTATCAGGGCTCTGCTATGTAAAGTCCAACACAAAATAGTGCACTATACAGTTTTTTCCCTATTTCACAGAATCACAGAATGTTAGAGGTTGGAAAGCATCTCCTAAGATTATCGATTACAACTCCATTACTTGAGCAGGACCAGAACGAGGGCAAACAACTCAGAAATGCATCCAGACAGCTCTGGAAAGTCTCCAGAGAAGGAGACCCCACAACCTCTCTGAGGAGCCTGTTTCAGGGCTCTTCCTCATGTTCTTCCTCATGTTGAGGTGGAACGTCATTTGCTCCAGCTGGAATCCATGGCTCCTTGTCCTGTCCCAGGGCACAAGTGAAAAGAGGTTGTCCCTGCCTTCTTGACACTCAGCCCTCCTGTATTTATAGACATTAATGAGGACCCCCCCCTTCTTGGTCATCTCCTTTCCAGACCAAAAATCCCCAAGTCTCAGCCTTTCCTTGTAAGGAAAGTGTTCCAATCCCTTCATCATTCTCGTAGCCCTCAGTAGATCTCTGTCCCTCTTGAACTGGGGAGCCCAGAACTGGATGCAATACTCCAGGTGAGATCTCACTATTTCAGGCAAATGTTTCCTCTTTAGATGCAGGGGTGTTTTGCAGGAGAACGCTGAGTGTGTTTCCATGTGTGTTTCCATCCTGGCAATGGCTAGGGATTAATAATTGACCACACTAAAAAAATAGAACGTCCTATATACTTACTGGGATAATCTCAACTTAACATCTGATACAGAGTACTGTCTCTGGAACGGATGGCTAAGAGGAGGAAAAAATGAGAAAACATTATATATTTGTTTACAATGAATCCATACCACACAATTATTAGTTGTACTTGTGGCTGTGGCTTACAGAAAACTCAAATGATCCTTGCAGATACCTACTACACCCTTTTACAGAAAACTTAGATTCAATCTTAGATTCCTTATACTTGTAAAGTACCTTCTGTTTACAAAGCAGATATTAACAATATTTTCATGTGAAGGCAGAGGTTCTGTGTTGCTGGAACTTCCTTCTAGCAACACAGAAAAATAAAAAACTAAATAATGAAAAAAATGATCCCCTGAGTAGACCAAAAGAGCTTTGTAGGTCTAAAGGAAAACTTTATTCAGACTACAGCAGCTGACAAAGCAAAAGCAAACACAACTCCCTGCAGTACAGCAATAACCCACAAACAAAACATGTGCAGAGCCAGCAGTGTTACAAAGCCTGGCATCATCTACTCTCTGAGTGAAAATACATGTAAACCAATCCAAAAATCTACAAGATGTAGCCTAAACAAGCCAGCTCCCCTCCAACTCCACCAGTGACAACCCTGGACACAGCTGTTCCCTGGACACCTGGAAGCAATTAATGAACAGCAGAATCATCTGAGGACAATTCTTGAGGAGTGACACACTGGGGACAGCCAACAATCCACTTGAACAAGTTTTACTTCTGACTCTGGATAGATTTTTCTTCATAAAACTACAGCAGAGAATTGGAGTGAGGTCTTAACAACAAAACCACTTGGTTTCTGTACTCGGACAATACCACCCTAAGTTTCACCCCCAGGGCTTAATAGCAGAAACAAGGGGAATGCTGTAGTTCTTCAGAACGGTGCCTGACTACACATGCTAGGAGCTCTCCATGTTAAATGCTAAAAATGTACATTTCCTTACCTAGAATTTACCTCTGCAAGAGCCGGATGCTTGTTGCTGTTCCACACTCTGTAGTTGTGGGTGTTTTTCCAAGCCGCTACAAACGCCGTTCCGAAGTCTGACAAAGTCTTTTCATTGTCTGATAGATTAAAATAAAGGTGGGAATATGCAGCAATTCATTAGAGATGTAAAACTACTTTACAGAAGTGTGCAACTACTTGTACAGAAAAATTAAACATTTCCAGTATCTTATTAAATCAAAGACCACTAAAACTTGAGTACTTAGCACTGCACACTCCAAAAATGTTTCATCATTTCACTTTCAAGTGTCCCGAATACACAGTGTCAGTAAAAGAAGAAAAAAGCAAGTGTAAAGTATTTTTCTTATTTTTAATCCATTTATGAAATTCTAAGTAAAGAGCTCAACTGGAAAAAAAGTAAGCCATGTAAATATAGGCCTCTTGACTTATTCGCTCGGTGAAGGCAAGGGAGGGGAGAGAACAACCACACGGCAACTATGAACAAAATAATCATTTGCATCGGTCTTACTCAGACACACTGGGCTTTGCTGTACTAGCTTATCATTCATTCAAATTTAGTAAACCCCGAATCCACTGCAGTATGAACTACTGAGGACAAACCTGTCCTTTAAACGCTGAAAAGTATAGGAAATAGTGATCTCCAGAAAACACAAGCTTATAAAGCCTCTAGACAACACTTTTCATTTAAGTGAGTCCATATTTAAGACCATGGCAGGAAAGAAAAAGAGCCTAGTAAAAGTTCTTGAAGAGAACCACCTAACTTTATGTCTACTATACAATTAGTTTCCCAAAATTAACTTCAGGTTGCAGTAGAGCCTGTAAGACACACTGGTTTCTAAGACTATCATCACATATGTGGTTTCAGGTACTCAGGAAACCTTAATGAAATGAAGGAGAAGGTCAAAAAAGTAAGTGGCTGTAGGGCTGCTAAGTAAGGATTGGTAACAACCTTGTCAAAGGTAACCAAAGACAACCACAAAAGCAGCCTGAAATGAAATGTTAGGCAGAGAGAGAGAGAGATCCAGTGAGTGGTACAACAGAGCAAACACTTATTACACCCACACTCATCTCAGTCCCTAGACAAGGCATCTGTTCTACCTGGTTGCAGCACAGCAGCAAGCAATGTATGAAGATAAGCACTGAACTGAGCCCTGATCCACTCATCTCCTCCCTCCCAGCCAGTGCCATCAAGGAAAACATCATCTCTGTTCTCAGTTACATGCTTCACCAAGTAATCGGCAAATCTTAGGTCGGCAGTTGTCGGGTTCAGGATCTTGCGGAGTTCTGGGTCGTGGATTTGTACTTGAGCATCTTCTATCTGTTTGAGACAATTCCAAGGGTAAACATAAATAAATAAAACTGCTTCTATGTACTACTATACATTGCTACCTAAACCTAAGCCCACAGCCTCCCAAAATATCAAGAAAAAGCTTATGGCCTGAATACATTATGCTCTCATAAAGTCAGACACTGCTCTGATACAAGAGCTGACCATGTTCCCAGCATAGATTAAAAGCTGCTTATTTGACAGGATTTGTCTGGGGAAGTTTGGTGCTCACATATTTTCCTAGAGGCTCCTCATTATCACTTAAATTTATTAAGTTGGTTACCTACATGTTAGTTTACCTACCTATCTACTTTAGGTTACTGAGTGCTGATTATACAGTTGTAGCTATTTGTTAGATCTGACAAAGTGTTTTCTTAGATGCTCTTCATTAAATCAGAAGGAAGCCAATAGTAATGTGCTTTACTACTAAGTATCTACTTCTCTTGAAGACTTTGTAGTAAAGTAATGAAAAATAGCCCATGACATGAAAAGTAAAATTAAAACAGCACCTTAATAAACATTTATGCAGTTCCATGCAAATTCAAATATTGGATATAAGAACACAGAGAAAAACACGTACTTTTTTTTTTTTTGCACAGTTTCTCTAATCCTATCCTATCAAATTCTACAGATTTAATAGCCTTCTGCACGTAAGGATTTATTTCATAGGGAAGCAATTCACAATTTGGTATGGAAGTGAAACATTAAAGCTGTATTTAAAATGCAACCTGTTCTCCATCCCCATCCCCCTCTCTTGTTGAAGAAGTTCAAATGCAAAGATTCATACTTCCACAATTGCATCGCTCAGATGTTTCTGCTGACGGAACAGGATATTGGTGGCTCCTGCAACAAAGCCGCGGACTGTTACATCTGACAGGAGATGATGCTGCTGCAGTGCCATGTATGGTAAACAAAGGTACCCCTAAAGAGAGACAGTCAGAGGATTAATATAAGTGGAAAAAAACACCAGAAGTAGTTTATATTAAGTCATTCCTAGTAAAAGCCAGCACATTCCACCCACTAAAACCTGTGTTATTACAGTTTCAGCCGCGATTATCTTTTCTTTTGCACTTTACATCTGCAAAGCAAAGCAAGGGGATTCCACGTTCAGTTTTTCAAGAGGCTGAGTTGCCTTTCAGTCTCGAGACTGAAACACAATACAAAGGGCAGGAATTGCATTTGTTTATAAGGCAACAGAATAAGTAGTGTAAAATGAGCCAGTTCACAGACAAGAAATCAGTGGAGACAAAGACTGATCTCTCCACTCACATACCACGATGTCTTCTGGTAGTCCTGAGGCACATAATGCTGGAAAGCTATGTTTTGTAGTAGAAGCTTTCCTGGCTCCAGAGAGAACAATCAATTTTTTATAAGTATATGTGTGCCTGCTTTAAGAAAGAGCACGACAGAAAGCAATATGCTGTGCTTTTTAGCTACTCCATGCTTGTTACTTCACCTCGTATCCTACATTCCAATTGGAAAAAATTCCTCCCCAAACTCTTTGAAAAAAGGCTTTGAAGTAAAGTCATCCAGAAGCAGATGCAGGTATTTAATTTGCCTTTTAAATACAGCATCAAAATACCCCTGAGGTCTGATCCTGAAGTCTAATTCCAGCTGTTCCATTGCATAAAGCACAAATACATTTGTCAACTAGTAAAAACCCAGAAGAGCCAAGGGCATATCGGGCAGAAACAACAGGCACAGATACTTTATCACTCAGGATACAGTAACAGGAAACATTAGGAAGAAAGGAGCATAACCATTCCCTTTTGTTATATTAGATCCAGGGATGGTTTCCCAGATGACAAGGACATATCAGTTGAAAACAAAACAGCCTGTGTCAAAGGAACAACGGTGCTTTCAAAGGAATCACTAACCCAAAATGGAGAATTTTCAAAAAAAATACGGTTTAAGCAAGTGGTGAAGGAAGGTTTAATGACTGTGCACTCAAGTAGCAAGTCTTGGAAACCCTCCTATTTAAAGCATCAAGAGTCAAATCTCAAATACACCTTTGTAAGTTTAACGAGGTTTATTTCTGTGAATGTGTTCCATTCTTTTAAAAAGAGTGCCAATGAAATGAAGATGAACGGAGACCCGTATTGCTGTCTACAGCTACCTTCAAGGAGGATGTAGGGAGGTGAGGGTTGGTCTCTTCTCACAAGTAACAGGATAAGAAAAAACAAACTCAAGTTGCACAAAGGGAGGTTTAAGTTGGACATTAGGAAAAAATCCTTCACGGAAAGAGTCACCAAGCTTTGGACCAGGCTGCCCAGGGAGGGGGTTGAATTGCTTTTCCTAGACGTGTTTAAAGGTTGTGTAGATCCGGACCTTAGGGTTTAGCGGTTGCCTTGGGACAAGTGGGTTAATGATTGGACTCCATCTTAAAGGTCCAAGATCTACAGGTCTAAACTATATAATTCTATGATTCTAGGAGTATTAGATCTTACAGAACTGGTACTAAAGAAACAAGTATGACATCTTGTTTTTCTTTATGCTCGGGTGTCCTTGGATAGTATGTTATGCTATCAGGCAAAATTTCCTCTCATTCAAATCTGTCACAGTTGCTAGTCTTTCCATAGCAGGGCATAAAACAACCCTGAGATGAGAGCTCTAAAGATTTTAAACTTTCCAGTATGTGGTTAAACTGTAACTTCAAATCACATTTTTCTGATAGCTTAGAGATGTAAAAGCCTTTTCTGCTTTAATTACATTGGATGAACTCTAACGAAAAGTGCCTTTGTGGAACAGAAGGTAAATACGTTGATACTGTCAGCTTCCTTAAAAAGGTTTACTTTTCCATTTTATGGGTTTGCACTCATAGGCCCCCTTATCACTTATTTTGCTTTTGCTTTCAGCCTAGTATTTTCAACAGACTACAAGCTGCAGACTATTCTAGAAAAGAACAGAAGGACCAACACCAGCCTGCTGATCTTTTTCGTAAAAGCATTTCTAACAGTGATGCCAGGCAACACTGGGCAACGACCTCTGAACTACTCACACATCATTTCCAATAAATGTTAATGAAAGAAGCTCAAACACAATCCTGAAATACAGTGTTCTGGGAGGAAATGCAAACAAGCACCTCCAGAGTAAGAAACACCACTTTGAACCTCATCAGCTCAAGGAAACAGATTTGAATCTTTGATTTGCTGGCCAAATGTTCATCTAAAAGGTGATTATGTTAAAAACAAAACAAATGTATTAGAGCATCACAGTGCATTAGGGATTGTAAAGGACCTTGAAAGATCATCTAGTTCAATCCCCCGCCACAGCAGGACCACCTAGATCAAGCCACACAGGAACATATCCAGGCACATGTTAAACATCTCCAGAGAAGGAGACTCCACTACCCCCCTGGGCAGCCCCTTACAGTGCTCTGTCACCCTCACTGGGAAGAAGTTCTTTCTTATATTTATATGGAACCTCCCATGTTCCAGCTGACAGTCATTGCCCCTTGTCCTATCATTAGATAACACTGAGCAGAGCCTGGCTCCATCCTCCTGACACCCACCCTTCACATAGTTACAGACATTAATGAGGTCACCCTTCAGCCTCCTCTTCTCCAAGCACAAGAGACCCAGCTCCCTCAGCCTTTCCTCATCAGGGAGGTGTTCTACACCCTTTATCATCTCTGTGGCTCTGTGCTGGACTCTTTCCAGCAGTTCTGAGTCCTTCTTGAATGGAGGCGCCCAAAACTTGACACAATATTCCAGATGCAGTCTCACCTAGAGGGGAGAAGAATCTCTCTCGATCTGCTAACCACCCTGCTTTTGACCCACCCCAGGACATCATTTGCCTTCTTGGCCACAAGGGCACATTGCTGACTCATGGTCATCCTGCTGGCCACCGGGACCCCCCCAGGTCCCTTTCTTCTATGCTACTCTCCAGCAGGTTAGTCCCCAACCTATAGTGGTACCTTGGGTTGTTCTTGCACAGTTGCAAGACTCTACATCTTTAATGTAGAAAAAAAAAGGATGTAACTTCTTTTACTGACAGAAGTATCTTTAGACAGGATGGATTTTCTTTTTTTTTTTTTTTTTTATGGGAAACAAGCCTTTAGAAGTCTGACAATGCTCTTAGAGTCCTTGGAGACTCTGCAATCTCAAGATCTAGAGATGAGTTAGGCATCAGCACAAGCTTAAAAATTCAGCAGCACCACACGCAGAGAGACAGCAGGAAGAGTTACGTCAAAAGGTGACATTATATACTTGTGTTTTTGCATGAGTATGTATACACACACTTATATATACACACTCACTTATAAATACACATATGTATCGAAGTAAGAGAGGAAAAGATACGTTTTGGTTTCTAAGATACAGATTTCAGAATTTTAGTTTAGATTAAGGTATCTAAACACTTCTTAAGTACTCTGATCCTGCCCGTAACAGTTAGATCAACAAGAAAACAGTCGTTACTGATACTTACCATTTAGTAACCACAATGGGGTAGCAGGTTATCAGCACTTAGAACTGCAAATAGCGTGTAAATATTTATATATAAAAAGTGAAATGCATGTGCACTTGCATACCCGTCCCAGACGTACTCTCACATCGCTTGCCAGGCACCGTACTTACGTGTTTTGTACTACCCTACTCTCCGTTTGGAATTGGGAAACCCAAATTATCAGCCACTTTCTGAAAACCAGGTGTTTTTCTGAGTTACCAGGTATCATGAACATGTTTACCTTTGTAAAAATAGCCAGCGGCATACCATACTGGTCCTCTTCTAACCCAGATATCAGGCCTGGAACGTGCACCATGTGTCCTGCATTCGCTTGGGGCTGCACGGTGATAGGAAGGCTGTCTGAGCTCATGCCTTTGCTCGGGAGATTTTCCACGTTTTCTGACACTCTGTGTTCACGTCGTCCTTCTTTTGAGTTAGGCTCCTCCAAAATGCCGGGGTCTAAGGTCTCCCAGTCACTTTCAGAGGATGCTGGAGAAGTGTGTGAAGGAACCTTCAAGCGCTGCACTGAATCACTGGAGGACTGAGCTCCATTGCAAGTTTTCTCTGACTTGGCAAAAGGCACATTTGCTTTTTGACCTTCCAGTGAATGGTGCCCTGCCATCTTCCTGTCTCCCTCTCCCATTACCAAGTCTGTATTCAAAGGTTCAGCAGCAGATACTGAAACAGAGTCATCTAGCCGTGGTGCATTCTCCTGCAAGCCAGTGTCCTCTGATACGCTCTTTCTTGGTTTATATTGTGAGCAGTCAGTAAGACCATGTTCAATCATACCTGGAAAGTTACAGCAGATGAGAATATTATAATCTCCATAGAAACTTAAGTGACTTCTCACAAAGAAAGTGAACACAAAGCTCTTGAGTGCACAGTGTAAATCACCTACTTTGGAGAGGGGCAGGGAGAAATGTTAAAAAAAGCCCCACCCAAAACCAAACCCCACACTTTCTCTCCTAAAGAATCTGTCCCAATGTTTTCTGCATTGAGAAGACTGCTTAGTAAGTAAGAATTAGCAAGGTGAGGCCGTTTTGGCCTTGTTTGGGTTTTATTCTTCTTTGTATTTTATTCTAATTTTTGAAGAACCTACACAGAAAGGAGAGGTCTGTGTTTTAGGTTTTTAAGTAGCACAACAGGACTGTGTGATTTATTTAGGGTCCCATCTGCAGTACCCACTGGAAATATAAAAGATCCAGTGGTTCCACTTGAACGGAAGTAATAACCCCCAGAGTGCAAAGCTGAAAGTATGTTTACACAGTCCATGGACATTCATACAAGTCACCACTTTTCAGGCAATACAGCAATGTATCTCTTTGTCTCCTAAATAGTTTTCCAGACTCACGTCAGTCTCAATTACCACCAAAAACATATAAAAAATGCCCAAAGTTCTCCTTCTTACCAGGAAAGAGTGACAAGACAGTCATCAGAGCTCCCACCAGTCTATTTACTGGAGAAATATAAAACAGCACCTGGTGGCAGAAGGGAGAGGATAAGAAAAATAAAGTAAACATAAGCATGACAAAGATAGGCACAACACAGGCAGACTACTCAAGGCATTGCTTTTTCTGTTATTTTAGAAACTCTGTTTCCAACAAAAGCTCTTATAACCATTTAACGTAAATAGTTAAGTGTCTTTTGCATCCTGGACAGGCTGAAGAGCTGGGTGGGGAAAAATTTAATGGCAAGTGTAGAGTCTTGCATCTGGGCAAGAACAACCCCAGGGACCAGTATAAGCTGGAGAGCAGTGTAGGAGAAAGGGTCCTGCTGGACAGCAGGATGACCATGAGCCAGCAATGTGCCCTTATGGCCAGGTAGACAAATGGCATCCTGGGGTGAATCAGGAGTGGGGTGGTTAGCAGATTGAGAGAGGTTCTCCTCCCTCTCTACTCTGCCCTGGTGAGACCGCATCTGGAATCTTGTGTCAAGTTTGGGGCTCCTCAGTTCAAGAAAGACACAGAACTGCTGGAGAGAGTCCAGTGCAGAGCCACAAAGAAGGATGAAGGGAGTAGAACACCTCCCTGATGAGGAAAGGCTGAGGGAGCTGGGTCTCTTTAGCCTGGAGAAGAGGAGACTGAGGGGTG
>JAOXOE010000506.1:29749330-29765343 GCA_028565055.1 Phoeniculus purpureus
CTGCCCATGGCAGGGGGGTTGGAACTGGATGATCAGGTGGTCCCTTCCAACCCAGAGTGATTCTGATTGTGTAACTTGTCCAGTGAAGTGATCCTGCTGTGGCAGGGGGATTGGACTAGATGATCTTTTGGGGTCGCTTCCAATCCCTAATGATTCTATGATTCTGTGAAATGTGAAAACTTTGGTCATGGCACCAATGGTGTCATCAGTAGGAATAAGGGGTGTGAGCTTTCCTTCCCTTACCTTGCCTGAGTCCTAGCAAGAGCCCATCTTCAGTCACAAGGCAGAAGGAGACCTGGTGGACTCTTCCTTTACTACCGCTCATGTTTTGACAACCTCTGGGCAGCACCAAAGCTCAACTGTAGCTACCTAAGCTTGTTCATGAGGTCTGAAAATCAGAGGTAGGTGATGCTGTGTGGGAGAGTGGTGACCAGGACCACAGAAGAACAGGAGTTTTAGACTAGTCATGGGATGGAATAAAGTCCACCCTTCCGCCCTCCTTAGTTTTAGTATTGCCTTTTATTTTTTCTGATTTTCTTCTTGTTTCTTAAAAAATTGACACAAAAATGAAAGTTGAGTGTCACTTGCAGTAACTTGCTAAAAAAGACTGCAAGGCTGGAATCAGAAAAGACTCTTCTGGTGTTTTTAGGCATCTACAGCAGATCCAGGGCTTGCTAGACATTACAGTGGGAGCAGTCTTTCTGAAAACCACCCTTCTCAGCATCTTTCTCTATCCAGAGTGATTAGAAGGCACACTGCTTGTGTTCATCTTCAATCCATCTATATTCTAGTCAAATCTGTTGCTTACTGCTGTTATTTATTGGTACTCATTACAATGAATAAGGGATGAAAATTGTTCTGTTCATTAAGGAAATGGCTCCCACGTCATCTGTCTCTCTATTCTTTTAATTGTGTCTCCCTTTTAGGTGCATGTTGTGCTTTGGGAGAGCTGCACACTCATTTCTTGGTAGACTGGGATTTATGAGTCTGAGGGGAATGATCAGAGGAGGAAGATTTATACCAGTTATTGTTCAAAGGCTGTGTTCTCTCTGTTCGTGGATAGCCACGTGGGTCTGAGAGGAAGGTGTTTTTTGTTTTTTCAGGCAGTTAACTTCTCTCTCTCTTGTTTTTTTTTGGTCTTTCTGATATCACAGTCTTCTTGTTCTTCACAGGATAGATGTATTATTGATGACAAGCAAAGCCAGCAGTTCTGTCCCTGTAAATATCAGACACATCAAAAAGCCCAAGCTGAGAAATTCAGAAGGGTTGTGGGTGTCCTAACAAGATCTGTGCTTTTGAAAGGGAACGGAACAAATCCACTTCCAAAATGAGAACCGGAGTTTGAGCTGGCATTCCCTGGATAAATAAAGTCCTGGTAGTGAAGAAGTCCTGCTTTGAGGACTGAGCAATGCCTGTGCTTGCCTACACTTCTCTGTTGACATATCTCACCTCTGTCTTGTGCCACAATAAACTCTTGAGTGGTTTTTTTGCAGCTCTGCAAAAGTTTCCAGTTCTGGCTTGTAGGTGTCCGGATCACTCCACTCCTTGACACAGACTACACCAGCCCCCAGCCCATGCGGAGGACGTGCATGTTTTGAAGTCTGAATGTGTTATACCTTCAAAACCATGTGAGCCTCACACATCTGTGTGGCATTCATGGGTATACAAGGCTCTTCAGGTCCATGATTGGTCTCTTGTCTTACTGAAGGTGCCAGGCCAGTCTTCCTTGCAGGTTTACAGAAGAAGCTATGTGGGCAGGGAATTGTATATAGGAGAATGCATGAATGTAAGGACAGTCTTGATTGTGGTAAGGATCTACTATTAAGACATTAATAGCCTTGACATACTAAAATCAAACTGGGATGCCTGAAGTACTGGTTTTCTAAGGAGAATTTTGATCCTTTTCCTAAGTAAACTTCTCTGTGTCTCTCAGTCAGCATGCCCAGTAGCTTCTTAAACATCATGATGTTTGATTGGTAGCTTAGTAGTGTGGCAGCCATCTGCAAGATACTTTGTTCCTAGCTATTTTGAAAATGAATGGTGATGAGGTAGCTAGCATGTAACAATATTACCTAACCGGGGATGAGGCTTAGGCAAGCAGGCAAATAGCTTCTATAGGAGGTAACAAGTGAGGTGCTTAATAGGGGTAGAACAGTGACATTGCTTCTGAACTACCTAAACAAGCTGATAAGGAAGCACACAGCTGCTAAGGTTCCTCATTAAAAGAAGCAAAACCAGTGGAAACTGGCTCTGCAGTTTGAATCAGTAACAACTCGGATCTAGGCATGCACTGCCACTGAAGTTTACTGGAGTTCATAGGAGGAAGATGTCTTACTTCCTCTTAAAATGGTAATGGAAGACTACCGAGCCCACTCCCACAAGGAACTGCGCTTGCTCAGAAGGGAGGAGACCTAATTTACATGAGAGGCGGGGACAGGATATGAATATGTATAGGCATGGGGGAATCTTATGAATATGTATTATTTGATAACATATAATCCTGGTTCTCCAGCCAGCGTGGCGTACGGCTGTGGAGGTGTTAGCCTTCCTCTGTATGTCTGCCAGCAATAAATTACCTAAAACTCAAACGAGTCTTGGGTGTCCCTTTCGCTAACTCAATGGTAGGATTAAGAGTCCCACTGAGGGAATGGATAAGAGGGAAAATAGCTGATGTCCAAGAGCTGCTGTGTGACTAGTGCTAATGTATTCTCTAGCTCATCAGCACGTCTGTGGCTGTAAACCAGGTGCTATATGAGACCACACAATCAGGCAGGGCAGTGGTTGGTGGAGAAACACAAGGAGAGCAGAGGTCAGGAGATGCAGCAGGTCATGGAATGTATTGCTGTGGGGAAGGTAGGAAAATTGTAAAGCATGAGTGTGTAACAAACAACTCACAGTCTGTGCTGCAAGTTTGAGTACTAGAATTTATTTAATGTAAGGTGTCGTTGTCAGTGGTATTATGGGGTAAATAATGCTTAATCACCCTGGTGGAGTGGACCATGTAGCTTGTTATGGTAGAACAAGTTAATTATATACCATAATCTCCTTCTGCTGTGTGGTTACACTTAGTGTGGTCTTTCCATACACATGCAGTGGTCTAGGGTTTGAGCTAAGTGTCACTTTGTAGGGAGGAGCAACTGGGCTTTTGGGCAAAATAGCCCTGTAAAGCAGCTAATGGCTACTTGGCTTATTCCTCCAGCCTACAGTGGGGAGGAGTGGCTCTGGAACAGGTTTATTGTTCTGGTAGTCTGTGCATGTCCTGTGGGTTGCACGTTGCAGTGGTTTTCTTATTCTTGGCAGTCAGAGAGAGCGAGATGAACTGACATAGAAGTATTTGACTAATCAACTGCTGAAGATTTATCTAGAGTAAGTTGTGTAAGCAGGAAGCATTAAGAAGGCACTCAAAGTAAACTCCCGTACAGTGTCATCTGCTTTTAAATGGCTGGCTGATGGCAGTGAATGGTATGTTATAATGTGATGTATTCCTAAAGGATGTGGTGAAACATTCTCCAGATACAATTCAATCAGGAACAGATTTGGTGTTGAGACCACAAAACCTACAAGTAAGACTTCAGGAGTATTTTGAAGTGAGTAACAATAACAATCATGAAATTACCCACAACAATCTTGAGACTGATGGATAAGAGCTTAATCTTCACTAATGTCCTGTACTACTTCTTAATGTGAAGAGCTTTGAAGCAGGAGGAAAAGGGAATACTTAATTCCAGTTAATTGAGTATGATAATCAGATCTGGAGAGGAAATTCTGTCCTGTCTTGGGAAAACAATAACCATCTATACATTGAAATACAAGTTTGAGAATTAAAAATAAAATTCTTGTTATGAAACTCAAGAGAGAATGTTCACTAAACATCTACCCTGGAAATATTTGAAGTCATAGAATAGTTTGGACTGGAAAGGACCTCCAAGATCTTGTTCCAAAGGGACACCTTTCACCAGACTAGGTTGCCAGAGACCCACCAAACCTGGCCTAGAACACTTCCAAGGATGGAGTATCTACAACCTCCCTGGGCAACCTGTTCCAGTGCCTCAGCATCCTCCAAGTGAGGAGATTCCCATAGCTGTTGCAGATGTCACTTATCAAATGGATCAAATTGATTCCTACAGGAATGCTGTTGACACCAGGCTGTGACGTGCTTGTAATCACCTGTATACACCCCTGCTCTGTACGTCTTTATCTCCTTTGTGGATTCTGATGGAGGTTTTGTCAGGTTTGCATCTACATGCAAAGTGATTTTTGGCTGTATTTTGCCAGATACTCTTTTGCCAGGAATTCACAGCATCCTACCAGTGTCTATGCAGTCAGCACAACAGCTAGGTAAGTAAAGCTGGTGTGAACTGTCAACACCCCTTACCCACATAACTTGCTAATGGCTGTTCTTTATCTGGTTTGTGCATGTTAAACTGTCTGCTGGCAGTTTCTAGAAATGACTTTATGTAATCGAAAGGTCTCATTTGGAAATTATCACACTATCCATCTGAGTACTCAGCACTTGGTGGTGTCAGAGCCACCACAGTGTCTGTAGTTTGCAGATTGGGACACTTATTTTTAGCTCAAATAATTTTTGGATCTGAATCTACCCGAGTGTTCACAGTGAGACTGCTATACCCATCGTGTGTTACTTGGTTTCCATCTGAACCTTATAAATGGATCTAAACTTTCTAAATTGACTTAAGTTGTTTTGAAGCCAATCAACCTATCATCTCAATTTTCTGCCAGTGCTGCTCTTACTCTGGCAAAAACTAATCTTGTACCTTCTAATGGTGGAAGGGCCCATGGCTCGAGGTGTGCAAAGTTCCCCAGGAATAGGGGCTGTGGGTGCTCATTTGTACCCAGCAATTCCTTCTGTTACATCCTTTGATCTGCCTCTTCTTTCATGTGAGCGCTTAGAGTTCCTTGTCAAAGCAAATTTTCTCTGAAAAAAAGACCAGATGTGAAGTGCTGTTAAACAGCAGCTACCAAAGAGCCTTTATTGTAAAAAGGAAAACTAGCAGAGGTTTATTTTCCTTCTTCCTAACTGATGTGCACAAGCCTCACGTAGATCAGTGTGAGCATCTGTTTCTGAGATGAAGATACGTTTCCAGTCCCAGGATTTAAAACCTCAAGACTGATTTTTGTCATATAATTGTCACTAACAGTTTCTGCTCCTGAGTCAAAAAGATGTTTATTATCCTGCTGGCTGCTTGGAGCAGTCAGCATTAAGTCTGCCCTGGTGCTGAACAGTGTTATCCGTAATGAAGTCATATTCCAATTCATTCTGAAGATGAGATGTTGAGAAAATTGGATTCCTCTTATGGCACCCTATCTCCTTTTGAGGGCTTCTTCACACCCTAAATTGTTTTAAAGTTGCTTATAATGTAATTACTCACAATGTCAGCAGTATCTTGAGTAAAAGAATTAGAATGTAATGGTGTAAGGAGAGTCGTCTGAATTCGCTGTGAATGGGCATAAAACTCAGTAGACTTCTGTGGTGTTACACAGATTTAGTGCATCTGAGTGTGTGGCTGGACATTTCAGGACAGCTTGTGTGCTGAAAATCACAACTTTGGTTGATTAAGGTTATAACTGATAAACTTGGCAGTGTGTTTTTGCTGAATCATGAGTGATGCTGTCAAATAATAGGTTTAATCACAGTGGCCTGGGCTAAATACAGTAATTTCCCATCTGAGGCTTCCTGACTGAATCAGTACAGCCTTGAAGTGGTGATCTTTTTTCTCCATTGCTTTAATATCGATTCTGACTTAGCCAAAGCCCTTTCTGAGCATCTGAGGATGGTGTTGGCTAGCAACACTAAGGGCTGACTGACTGGAAAGCAGCTTTGCTTGGGAGAACCTTGGGGTTGGCCTGGTGAACAACAACTTAAACCATGAGCCAGAAGACCAGCAGCATCCTGAATAGCATTAGGAAAAGCAGGTCAAACTTACCTTGCACTCAACACTGGTGAAGAAATGCTGGGTCTGTTTCAGGATTCCACTGCACTAAAAAATGGAGGCACAATGGAAAAAGTCCAGCAAAAGACAATGAAGATGATGAAGGTCCTGGAACATCTAATAGAAGGGGAGGTCAGAAGAGCTAGGGCTATTTGGCCTGAAGGAGGGAAGGCTTGTTGGGGAGGTTGTTGGCATAAACATGGAAGGGAACACACAGGATGGGACAGACCCAGGGCAGGGCAAGAGGCAGAGGTCAAAAATGAAATGTAGGAAATACCATTCAAACATAAGGAAAAATTGGTGTGGGGGTGTGGCGGGGAGAGCTTGGGTGTTGGGTTTTTTTACTGTGACAGTGGTTGGAGTGGCCCAGGTTGTTCAGAGAAGCTGGAAATTCTCCATCCTTGGAGATATTCCAAACATGACTGGAGGCAGTCCCAGGCAGCCTTCTGTAGCTGATACTGCTTTGAGCAAGGGGAGTGGACTAGATGTACTCCAGAGCTTTTCTTCAGAGCTTCTCTCCAGAGCTAACATTTCAGTGATTCTGTGGTGGGAACAGTGAAACTAAATGAATGCTCTGAAACTAAGTTCCTTGTGTCTGATCTGCATTGCAGCTCCATTATCGGTATTGCAGGTTTTTGTTGTACCTCTGTACATGTCTGGTGCATGGGACTCCCTCAAAAATCAGTGTGAAGTACAGGTCTGCAGTGCAGATTCACTAGTTTGATTTTATTCTGGAGAGTTTCCCTGTGTTTGAGACAAACCAGAATGACATGTTTTAAACTTTTTTTTCCCTACATAAACTGGTATTTTGTGAATTGAGTCTTCCATAAAGAAGATCATTAAAATTCAGACTTCATCTCCCAGGCACCAAAAGACAGTGGCACTGAGTTCACAGCTCATACAGATGATAGGAAAGAAGAAATTCATGTAATGAGATACTAATACAGATCCTCAAATGTAATTTAAATTCATTTGAACAAGTTTCCTCTGAGAAGGGAGGGGAAGTGTGAATGAGAAAGGCAAACTCCATAAAGAACTTGGGAAAACTTTTTCATCAGTTCATTGTGAGTTGGGTAATCCTAGAAACAGATCATTGAGTCCAGCCATTAACACAACTGTCCCAAGCCGACTACTAAACCCTGTCCCTAAGCTCCAGATTGACATGGTTTTTGAACAAGTCCAGGGATGGTGATTCAACCCTCTCACTGGGCAGCTTGTTCCAAGGCCTGAGGGTCCTTTTGGTTAAAAAGTTTTTCCTAGTGTTCAACCTAAACTTCTCCTGCCACTGCTTGAGGCCATTTACTCTTGTCCTGTTATTTGTTCTTTGTGAAAAGAGACCAACCCCCACCTCTCTACACCCTCCTTTCAGGTAGTTGTGGCCTCAAGAGGATAGTCTCTATAAAACCAGTGCAGATGTGAGGGAGGATTCCTGTGTTCATTTTACATCATAGAATGGTTTAGGTTGGGACTTTGGACATCATCTAGTTCCAACCCCCTCTGCCATGGGCAGGGGCACTTACTAGATGACCTTGCCTGAAAGTTCATCCTCCCGGCTTTATTCTTCTTGGTCGTATATTCTTAAAATAAAACTTTGCTTAAAGATAAAAAATTCTGGCTCTGTAGTTTCCAGGCAGCAAGATTTATAAACTGAAATAACCTAACTGTATTTAGAGGCATGTGAGTAAATGTCTTGTAGCTAAACTTAACACAAAGGTACAGCTAATTGAAAGCTACTGTTAAGAATAGTGCTGCATTTGTTTCCCAAGTTAAAAAATCTACTTCACTTGAACGAGATTGCAGTGGAAATCACTATTCTTTGCATTTCTGAGGAAGAAAGTAAATAGTGGAAATTTCCTAAGTGACTTTGAAACTTTTTTCCTATAGTGTATGAACAGTCTTTTATCATAATTTTTTGCTGTCTATAATAACAATAATTAGGAGACAAGCAACATCAGAAAACTGCCAATTGAATCAATCTCTCTGATAAAACAAACCAAAAGTGGACACTGTGAAGCAGCATGATAAAATTGTGTGGCAAGATGGTAATGTGTTGTTTTCAGAGCAGTTTGCTTTGTGGCTTTTACCTCCCTGTTTAGAGGTTTGTCATAATGGTCTTGATGATCTTAGAGGTCTTTTTCAACCTTAATGATTTTACCAAATGCTGATGTAAGGAATCAGCTTTCAAAGGACTTTCCTCCTTGGGATACCTGGTTTGTGACAGCAAAAACAGGAATGCAGTGGAAAGGAAAGTGGTGATGTGTGTGTAGGCACAGAGAGCCTTGGGACAGTGTCAGGAATGCCAGAGCAGGATTCTGCTTAGAGATAGATGCAGATGGTCCTCCAGGATAGCTCATCCCCCGGTTGTATACTTTCCTTGCTTGTGTCAGCAAGTGCTAGTTTTGCTCCTCTCAGGGCACTATCACAAGTAGAATTTTTTGCTCTCGTGTAGAAGACAGGTAGTTGGTTTCAAATGTTTAGTTCTTGTTGCTGCCATTTTGATAGGAGAATCATAATTAAAACAGGTGACAGTATCTGGGTAGTGTCTGTGATAGGAGGCAGCACATTCCCATATCTGTGTTGGCTTGCAGAGCCTTGCTGAGGCAGGCTGGCCTCTACACTGCTCCCGACATGGAGCTAGGTCATCTTGATGCTGAAGGTCACGCCCAGCTCCTCTTTCATGTGCCACAGGCCTGTGACTAGCTGGTGAGTGCAGCTGCACATTGTGTATATGCAACAGGAGATAAGAGGAATGTTTTGCTGTGGCTGTACAAAAGCTATGGATAAGAGGACCCAATGACAGAGGAGTGATAGCTCTGATAAGCCAGACCTCTCTGCAGTGTCTAATTTTAGTGTTATCTGACCAGAGGGTAACTGGAAGTGTTCTCAAATGACAGATAAACCCTTAAAAACATGCACAGTGGCCATCCTTTTATCACTAGTTGCAAGTAACCATGGGGATAGAGATCTAAGAGGTCTGTTTTTGTTTTCCTGTTGTTCAGTTCAGGAGTGAAATCAGGAATAACTTTTAAGTGAGAGTCAAATGAACTCCAGACCTGTAGATGAAAATAAATTCCAAGACAGAGACTCTGACCTTGTTTATCCACAAACCCAGCAGCGATTTAGAGAGCAGTTTATTAACTTAGTGCTTGTGACCTATGTAATAGAGTTCAGTAACTGATGTGGGCACTGTTCTCTTCCCACCACACGTGTGGGGAGGAAGATGTTTTTACTCCAGTTGAGGCAGTCATGCAGTGGCAAGAGATCGTAAATTCTTTCTTTCCTTCTTCACTTTTCACAGACAAACACCTGAAGTAAGGCAGAGAGGCTTTGTTCCCTACTGTCACTCTCTGTTTTACCCCTTCTGCAGCCCGTTTCCATTGCATGTCAATTTTAGTGCAGAAGTGATGGCTTGCCCACACCACCTGACTGATGGTTGATCTCCATTTGGCCCTTGTGACTGCAGGATCAGGCTTATGAGCTTGCTTGACTCACCACGTTGGGCTATCAGCTGGCATTGCTGGATCCTTTACGTGCTTCCAGATTTGCAGTGGTCATTCTTTCCACTTGCCCCAGTTTGATGGTTTTTTTTAAGCTTCTGGCACAGGATGCAGCCCTCACTACACTTTAAGTAATCCTCTCTGAACCCTTCCCCAAATTTGCCATGGATATTAGGCAAGAAAGGGTCAGTGAACAGCACTGAGACAGAACGAATGAAGGCCTGACAGTTTGTATTTAATGGATGCCAATTTTTTTGATTCAAAATTAAATAAAAAACCTTTTCATATTTTAATTCTTGGAAATAGTCCTGATGTAGCCCAGACAACCTGAATTTATTGTTCTCAGGCAAGAGAGGAGCCCTGCTGGTGGCAGAATTGTGTGGGTGGTGTGACACATCCAGCCTCCAGCTTACGTTCCTGTTACTCAGATGCCAGGATCTGTGATCAGCTGTGAAACACAAATGCGAGTGACTTGCTCTACATGTTCTTGTGGCACTTGCAAGATACCTACTGCTCTGTGCTACTCTGCTTGTCCTCACAGTGAGATTGCTGATGAGCTGATTCATCCTTCTGGAGAGAGAACTCAAGTAGCTAAAAGTTAATAATTTGGCAGGTTCTGGACTTACATGCACGTTTTGTGGTGATACGAGTGAAATGCTGTGTTTGTCTGCATCTGGAGTGGTTGTAGATCAAGCTGTGGTCAACAGCCTTCTGGACAGTGGAGCTTGTTCTACAGGTCTGTATGGAAAATGGAAAAAACTTTGGCTTTCAAGACTTTAACAATTCCGA
The DNA here is from genome assembly GCA_028565055.1 of Phoeniculus purpureus. Lineage (NCBI taxonomy): Eukaryota > Metazoa > Chordata > Aves > Bucerotiformes > Phoeniculidae > Phoeniculus > Phoeniculus purpureus. The sequence goes on from JAOXOE010000506.1 coordinate 29,759,568, forward strand.
ACAAAAATTTCCCTGCAAATGAATTCCTATTAACAGGGGTATTTTGACAGAAACTGGTCTGTATTGGCGCAAACATTCAGACCAGTTAGTACTTTTCTTTTTTACAAAGTTAAGGAAATCTTCATGGCCTTGTTAAAATATCTTTGAAAGTGCTTGGTTCCCTCAACAGAAAGTCTCTGTAGTTACCTTGAGACCTTTCAAGCATGGGATATGTGGTTGAGCAATTGAGGAGTGAGCAACTTCTGTAGTCTGCTATGACTAGATGTGTGCTAAGGTGATCCAAGAGATTTTAATACTAAGTGAGGGTTGGGGGGAGAAAAAACCCCAAACATATAAATGAGGTGCAGGAGGGGAAAATATTCCTCAGATGAATAATTTTGATTTAGATAAATGGTTCTCACTTGACCTACTGAAATGGACAGCAAGCAGATTAAATATTCAGAGTGAGTAACTGAGAAGTAACAGGCAAAACCTGACCTCTGCCTTGGTGTAATTTCTCCCTCTTAATGACCAGAAAATGACACATCTGCCTTGCCACACTGGGTGTACTGAGCTATAGAAATGGGGAGATGGCAATAGAGAGCTGCTCCTCTTTTTAACTGCCAAACCTTCAGTGTGCAATTGTGAACATTTCAATACAAACTTACCAAATTCCCCAGGGGATATCTGCAAGTGTTGCAAAGGAAAACATGCAGAAAGTGTAGGATGTGACTGATGTGTGATGCAGAGCAGGGGCAGACTGGGTCTTCTGTGTGCAGAGGTACTGTTGTTTAGGGAAAAAAGGAGAATATGTGTGATTTTTATTGCGTATCCTGTATATGTGTCAGATGACTTAGCTTTGCACACTCATAGCAGTGTAATTTTTCTGGGAGCATCCACCTGGATGTACAGGACTCCAAGTTGCCTAGGGATTTGTGGAGTAGTGGGGCTGCAAATCAGCAGGAGCATTTCTAACCTCCAGTGGGAAGCACAGGCTGCCATGCAGTCATTTCTGAAACATAACACCGAATTATAGATCTCTCTGGGTCACAAGGCATCTGTCCCAAGCAGTAAGAAAAATCTGCCCCTGGTCCATTTAGGCAGTAATAGGGTAGAGGATCAGATAGATCTTTGTAATCAAACCTGCACTGTGGGTTTTCTTGGTGAACAATGAAAGACCAGGCTGCAACTACACCAGGTTGCCCGGGGTCCTGTCCAACCTGGTCTCAATGCCCCATCTCTGGAGGTGTTCAAGGTTAGGCTGGATGGGGCTCTAGACAACCTGATCTAGTAAGAGGTGTCCCTGCTTGTGAGCAGAGGGATTGGATAAACTCTTGAGGTCCCTTCAACTGTAAATGGTTCTGTGGTGTGACCTTTTTTAAAATCGGAATTTTCTACTTGAATATTTTTTGCATTCAACCTGAATTCTCAGTCATGCTAAAGGATCTTTCTGAGTTCCCTGGCATTGTAAAGCCTGATGTCATATGGGCACATACTGCATTGTACCCACCCCAGGACCTTTGTGCTTGGTGGAAGAGCTAAAGGCCTGTGATGCAGGTGAGTGTCAGGCTGGTGGAATGGTAAGGGATGTTTTGGAGTTGCACATACAACCTAAATGCTAAAAAACTCATGTTTTAAACTGAAGAGTTTTTAAAATCTGAACTCAGTTGTTTGTTTGATTTGAGTGGGCCCACGTTTAGAAACGGAAATACAGAATCCAGTGTAAACCAGTTGGAATTGCAGAAATGATTACTGCGTTACCAGTAAAAGGTAAAAACACAAGCTGAAAATTAGCTTATTAGCAGTTTGTTGTATGTGTGAAGTAGCCAAATCACTGATCCAGCCATGCTAATTCGCATTCCTCTGTTGCTCAACTACAAAATCTCACGCGCTCTAGAGTGTGTGAGAGGTGCTGAAGTCTTTCAAGTCATATAACCATATAAACTTTGTGTTAATACAGGGCAGTCACTTGAAATGATATGCTGGGTAGGTAAGCAGCATTGGAATAAAGTATTTCTATTGTCATCTTCCCCTCTGGAAATAAACTGAAAATACAAAGTGTGTTGCAGTGTAGCGAGTAGGTGTTTACTTGTTTCCTCATGTTGAGATATGTTTCTCAATATCAAGTCATTTGAAATGAACACACATGTATGTATTTTATAGACCAAGATACGTAGTTACAGGACAGTAAGTTCCAAGCTGGTGGACAGCAGTGTAATGATAATGCACAGCAGGTTTTTCCAATAGCTCAGCTAACTTTACAGCCAGAAAATGGCCTTCAAACAGTTATAATCTGAGATTCAGAAGATAAAAAAAGCCCTCAGTGTGTAAAGTATTTTCAACACTTAATTGTGTGCAGCCTGTGTTTTCCCTTTGGAGGCAGGGCTGCAAACCCTACAAAAATGTGGAACCACGCTTGAAGAGCTGTTGGCATTTCCTATGCTGTGATAATTTTTTCTGCAAAAACAAACAAAACCCCAGTCCAGCCAAAACCTACCCTAAGGGGTAACACACAAATTTGTGAAGTACAAGTGGAGGAGGACTGTTTAGCTCAAAATGACTCCTCTTAGCTGCAGAATTTTTAATACAGTTATTAAAAGCAGCAAGCAGTTCTTACTCTGGAGGAAAGTACTGACCAGTGCCAGGAGGCAAATCCTTTTATGTTTTCTCTCTTCTCACGCAATAAATTCACTGTATAAAAATCATAGCATCTTTTAGGCTGGAGAACACCTTCAAGATCATTGAGTCCACCCATTAACACAACTGTCCCAAGCTTACTGGTAAACCCTAAGCTCCAGATCTACTTGTCTTTTAAACACGTCCAGGAATGGTGATTTAACCTCCTCCCTGGACAGTCTGTTCCAAGGCCTGATGGTCATTTCAGTGGAGAAGTTTTTCCTAATGTCCAACCGAAACGTCCCCTGGTACAACTTGAGGCCATTTCTTCTTGTACTATCACTTGTTCCTTGGGAAAACAGACCAATCCCTACCTCTCTACACTCTCCTTTCAGGTAGTAGTAGACAGCAATAAAGCCTCCTCTCTACCCTCCTTTTCTCCAGACACCCCCAGCTTCCTCAGCTGCTCCTCATACAGCTTGTTCTGCAGACCCTTCACCAACCTTGTTTTGCCCTTCTTTGTGCCATAAATTGTAGTCCCATGTTTGTGCTATGAGCAGAGGATCCAGCACTCATTTGGAATGCACCAAACAAGACCAGTGTTTTACCTCATGAATGGCCTTTGCGCAGGCATTGGCTCACGAATGGCAGACTCTGTATGTGCAGGTCTCTGTGGGAATCGGAGGTTGGCCAGTGGAATCTGAGTGTGACAGTATTCAAAGAAAGCTGCAGAGAAACTAGCTCTAGTAAGTTGTTTCAAATGCACGTGTCTGTTTAAAAAGTGAGTGATTATCAATAAGCAATGCAGGTAATTGAGGAAGTTTGTAACAAAGGTCTCTGTGCAGAATTGTTTGCATTTAATTGGTGTTAGGCACTTACACGTCAGGTAATTTTAGCAGAGTTCAGTCTGAAGCAGATGATTTTAATATGTATTTTTTAAATATCAAGATTTAAGTTAGTACATCTGCCAAGATTTCGATTAATTTTAGCAGTTATGATCTCTAAATTGCTTAGTTTTTCGAGCTAAAAAGAACGAGCTTAATCTATGAATATTTAACCTTCAGCAACTTGGTAATAACTATCTACCTTTGATTTTTATGGTATCCAATTTAATTACAGAACAGCTGCAGTGGAGGCTGCAGAACATCTTGACTTAAAACCAGTTTCACATAAACAGGACAACTTCAGGAATGATGTTGATATGCAGAGCATATCAATGATGTTTTGCTAACTGAAGGGGACACACAAGAACATGCTGTGAACTATCAACTCTCAAGTGCAGTGCTGTTTCTTGGGAAATAGAGAGTGAAAACAGCTGTGCTGCTATTGCGCTGTGACTTTCCTTGACCTGTGAATCTGCCTCTTGAGACACAAGAACAGCTCTGGAGTAAATTGTCGGAATTAAGTCTTCTTAGATTTTCCTTTGGTCCTGTTTAGAGCAAAAGGGATTATATATCTATAGATAGATATATAATACCTATATTTATATGATAGATATAGTATCTGTATGTAATAATAGGCAGATATCTGACAGCTGTACTTAACAAAAAAATTCATTCAGAAAAGGGCCCAGCAGTTAAAAAAAAGGACAAGGCTGAGAAAGACAGACTCGTTGTAAGCTTTGTCAGCTCCTGCATTCATTCTATTATTAAGGTTGAGGTGATAGGAATGTCAAACTCTGCAGAGGAGCATTGCTGCTGTGGAAGAAGGTGCTTCAGAGGTAGGAGACAGCTGAAGAGTTCATTGATAGCATTTGGAGGAGACCAAAAGAAAAGATGCTTGGCGAAAGGAGAATCCTGTTTCTGCATATTGGTGACCTCTCTGGGGCTGTGTTTGTTATCACAAGCTCATGTACTCTTGTTTCCAGAATAAGTCTTAATGTACCTGGTGGGTTAGAAAACCAGTGGTGCTTTGGTTTACATTTCACCTCGTTTTTTTCTTTCATTCTGTAGGTATGTAGGCTGTATTTAAAGGTGGGGCGGCTGTTTTCTGCTGGAGATTCCTGAAACTCTCCTGGAACAGATAGCAAAGGGAATTCATTGCAGCTCTTGCAGTAGCAGTGGTGTGTCAAGATTAGAAAAAGCATAACCTTTCACCATGGTCTGTTGTCACATGGGACAAGAGAAATATGTTTGCTTGAAAATCAAGAGTTTTCTATCCATGGGGCATTTTCCTTTAGGCTGTGGTGGAACTCATCTGGCAGTAAGCGGATTTGGGGCTTGATTTCTTCACTCTTACACTAAGTGTCTTATTTCAGAGGGTCTGTGTGTGAAACCAGCAGGGCTGCTTGTGAAGGAGGATGCTGTTCCCTTCAGTAGAGAACTCCCTTTAGCAGTTCCCTTCTGAGGTTTCTTGAGCTGCTGCTTTACTTGTGAAGCAGCTAGCAACTTTCATTCCCATCTGCTATTTTGTTTGGGGGATTTATTTATTGAAAGTAAACCAAAGATGCCCTGTGAAAACCAGATAAACAAGATATACCAACGAAGGCCTCTGGTATTTGGTAATTTACAGATTGAATGCGATTGCCTGGTCACCAGCTGTTAGACCGTCTCAGAACAGGCAAAGGGGAAAGTCATCACCAGATTAAATAAGAAAAAAAGCAAATAAAAACATCATTAAATCCCCATCAAAACATTCAGCTTCCTGTCATCCTCAGGAACTCATTTCCTGTTGTACAACAATTCATCATTTTCTCTGGCTGAAGAAACTGTATCATGGTTAAAGAAGTACTGGAAGGATATATCCATTAAGCATTGGACAGGCTGGAGAACTGGGCAGGGAGAAATGTAATGAACTCTAACAAGGGCAGTGTTAAGTCTGGCATCTGGGACAGAACAGCCCCAGGTATGAGTATAAGTTGGAGACTGACCTACTGGACAGCAGCATAGCAGAAAGGGACCTGGCAGTCGTGGTGGACAGCAGGATGGCTGGGAGCCAGCAATAGGCACTTGTGGCCAAGAAGACCAATGGCATACTGGGGTGGATTAGAAGCAGGGTTGGTTAGTAGATAAAGAGAAGTTCTCTCCCTCTACTCCGCCCTGGTGAGACCACATCTGGAATATTGTGTCCAGTTCTGGGCCCCTTAGTTCCAGGACACAGAAGTACTGGAGAGAGTCCAGTGCAGAGCCACAAAGATGATGGAGTGGAACATCTCCCTGATGAGGAAAGGCTGAGGGAGCTG
>JAOXOE010000506.1:29775383-29840238 GCA_028565055.1 Phoeniculus purpureus
GTGAGAGCCTGGACTGGGTTGCCCAGGGAGGTGGTTGAGGCCCCATCCCTGGAGGTGTTTAAGGCCAGGCTGGATGGCCCCCTGCCCCATGGCAGGAGGATTGGACTAGATGATCTTTTGAGGTCCCTTCCAATCCCTAATGATTCTGTGATTCTAACTTGGAATCATTTGAAAGTGGTACTGAAATACTGACTTGTTCTGCACATCTTTCTTACTCTCATGATGGGCTGTAGGAGAGGTCTTAACATGCAACCTTTCTTTTCAATAAAGAAAGTATCTCAAAGCATCATCATTTTACACCAGTGAGGTTCTCTTCGATATTTTAGTTTCCAGTGCCTTCCAGCTAAAATGCTTTGCTAAGGAAGTTTTGCTGGAAGTAAAGTATTTATTGATGTCTGATTTGTAGTGAGCTTCAACCCATTTTTTTTAATAGGTACTTACACCATCTTTCGTGGTTTCCCATAACTTTTTGTCAGTTCCAGAATGTGTTTCATCAAGTTCTATTCCCTGAGTGCTGGCTCATGTGCTGTTCTGGCTAATTGTTTTAGTAAATGCAATGCACTATTAAAAATTCTGTTAAAAATTAATTCTGGTTTTTATAGCACTGATTCTTAATTGTGTTTAGAGTGATTTTTTTAGTGAATTTAGCCATTTGCGTAGCATTGATTTTTCTGAGTTCCCAACGGAACGTTAATGTTTTCATGTAGATTGGGCTTTAGTACTGTCATGTACTAAATAACAGGTCAAACTGCCATCCTGAAGTCATGGTCATGGACCTACAGTAATCAGCAACCCCAGACCTAACTCAGTCCCTGGGAGTCATAGAATCATAGAATGGTTTAGGTTGGAAGGGACCTCAAAGATCATCTAGTTCCAACCCCCCTGCCATGGGCAAGGACACTTCTCCCAACCCCGGGTGGCCCAGAGCCCCATCCAGCCTAACTGTAAACACTTCTAGGGAGGGGCAGCCACAACTTCCTGGGCAACCTATTCCAGTGTTTTTGTAGTCAGATCACTTATTGGTTGCAAACAGCCCTAGAAGAAATGAAGAATAAGATGACAGGAGGCTACTCAAGCTCCATTCGTGCCTTTTTGTCTTGGTGTGTAGGCTCTTCTCAATGTCATCTAATGATAGGACAAGGGGCAATGGGTGTAAGCTGGAACATAGGAGGTTCCACATCAATACAAAAAGGAACTTCTTCACTGTGAGGGTGACAGAGCACTGGAAAGGGCTGCCCAGGGGGATTGTGGAGTCTCCTTCTCTGGAGATATTTAAAACCTGCCTGGATATGTTGCTGTGTGACTTGGTCTAGGTGATCCTGCTGTGTCAGGGGGATTGGACTGGATGATATTTCGAAGTCCCGATGAATCCCTGATGTTCTTTGATTCTGTGAGTCTCTGTTTGTGACCAAAGAAGCCAAGAGATCACTGTGGCTCTTGTAACACTTGAAATTATGTCATAAAGTGTTGCTTATGTTATATCGTCTTTTGGTTGTCTTCCCCTTTGCACGTGGTAGTCTTCTGTCACCAAAACAGCCTCACCAGGTTCATCATGGAGACATTTTCTCTTCTAAGCTGTTTAGCTGGGCAGCAAGAAAGTGATGGTGAGAGGTCTGTGCTGGGCTGCTCTCTCCCAACCTAGTGAACAGATTGCTTAATGTTAATAAGAGCAGAAAGTTAAAGAAGCTGTGCAAGATGGAAAAGACAGCTGTAACCCCCTGATGTTACAGATACCTGCAGAAATCCTGCCTTCTCTGTTGCTTCTCCTGTCCTGGATAATAATCATTAAGGCAGCTGGGCTCAAGTCCTCCTCACCACTGTCTGGTTACTAGTGGTGTAATTCCACAGAGCACAGAGAAGGTAGAGCAGCTGCTGTACGTTAATCTGGCAGAGCAGTGCAAGGAGCAATAGATGATAAAGCTCCTGCTAAACTGCTGGGCTTGCTGAGCTGTGACACTGATGTAGCATAAGAGACAAAAGGAAATGTGTTACTGAATTTATGATTTGTGATTTGGGCTGAGTTTTTAAAGGTGCATTAGGTCACTATTGAGCAACAGCAGAATGCCTTTTTCAGATGCCTGTGGCAAGCAAAGGAAGGTGAAATTAATGGCAGTTGGTATTTCTGTTGTGAGTATCAACACAGTTAATAAAAATTAATGCAGTTGCATGTCTCAAGCTGATGGACAGGATGGGGCATTTAACAACCAGGCACACTGCCCCACTCAAGTGGATGAGGGAAGCTCTCCAGCCTGTAGTCTAATAAGTGCTTTGCTGGGCCATCCCTGAGACAGTTTTTAGATTAATCTTGGAGATGCAGCATCACATGGCTCTTGGTTAATTACAAGCTGGGGAGTCTTCAGATCCTCCTGCTGTTTTTTAAAAAAATCCAAACCTTCAGCTGAACAGACTGATGACAGTTTATATAGCGCTTAGTGCCTGATGTATTTGGTTCCCTTTGCTGCTTTCCAACAAAGAGAATAGTCATAGTTCAGTTTTCTAATTTGCCCACTTTTACCATGATAACTAAGTAACATGAATTTCAGTCTCCCCACCAAAACGTGGGAAGGGTTAAAACCCCCCTAACTTCCTTCAAAGAAGGTTCCATCACACGACATTCATCAATACAGCGAGTTATATTTCTTTATGGAGAAATCATGGGAGATCTGCTTCCCTGTGTGGGCATTTGAGGCCAGCCACGAGGTATGGCTTCATGTGTGTCAGAAAACCTGACAGGTTTCCAGTGCAGTGAAAAGGTACACAGAGCTAGTGGTGATGGGGGATGTTGTCTGCCTCAAGTGTGTTTTGCTGAAGTACTTAGATGGTGGGGTGTGTGGGGTGGGTAACTTGAATTAATTTTGTCATGAAGTCAGGAGAAATTGGATATTTTTTTGGTGTGAAACATACTTTTTCTTGAATTTCTGAATTTTCTGCTAAGAAACTGGATGAATTCAAACAGAATGTTCTCTGACATTGAGTTGAAAAGCCATACTGAAGATCACAGAACTTATGCTCTCAACCTCAGAAATACAATTTACCTTCTTAAGTAAGGAGGGTCTTCATTCTCTTTTCATCCCTTGTCTCTCTTGCCTTTACTTTTCTCTTTTACCGCATATACAATGTTAGGACAGTGTATTGTTTGACAGAATGATAAGCTAAATCCAGCCAGCTGCCCTATCTCAAACTGCATCCTGGTTTTAGCAATGAACTACAACATTGAAAATTACTCGTCCAGATTTGTGAACTTGGAGCGGTTCTGCAAGGTGGATGCTGAGCCCTTCTCACCAAAAAGCTACTTTCTGTTTTATTCTAGTCACTGAGGAGACTTGCCAGTGAGCATTTTATCATATCACTGAAAAAATCTCCTAACTTGTGTTGCCAAGGTCCCTTTTTGGTTATGGGGGAGTGTTGATCCTTGGAGGGAAGAAAGACACTGCAGAAATATCTGGAGAGGTGGATTCAATGGGCTAAGGCCAATAGGATGAGGTTTAACAGGGTCCAACACTTTGGCCACAAGAACCCCCTGCAGCTATAGTCTAGGCAGTGAGTGGCTGGAGAGCAGCCTAACAAGGGAGGGACCTGGCAGAACTGGCTGAACAGGAGCCGGCAGTGTGCCCAGATGTCACAAAAGGGCAGTGGCATCCTGGCTTGGATCAGCAATAGTGTGGCCAGCAGGAGCAGAGACATAATTCTCCCCTTGTGGGCACTAGTGAGGCCTGCCCTCGAGTACTGGGGGCAGTTGTGGGACCCTCACTTCAAGAAAGAGATTGAGGTGCTGAAGCTGGTCCAGAGGAGCAATGAGGCTGGGGAAGGGACTAGAGGGGAAAAGACTGGAGGGAATGTCTGATTAGGAGAGGCTGAGGGAGCTGGGGGTGTTTAGGTGGAGAACAGGAGAGTCATGGGGGACCTTGTCCCTCTCTACAACTCCCTGAAGGGAGTAGTCAGGTGGGGGTCGAGCTCTTCTCCCAGGCAACTAGCATCAGGACAAGAGGTCAGGGCCTGAAGCTGCCAGAGGAGGGTTAGGTTGGATGTTAGGAAGCCCTTCCTCCTGGAAAGGGCGATCGGAGACTGGAATGGGCTGCCCAGGGCAGTGGTGGAGTTCCCACCCCTGGAGGTGTTGAAGGACTGACTGGCTGTGGCCCTTAGTGCCCTGGTGTGGCTGATGTGGTGATGTTAGCTGCTGGGCTGGATGAGCTCAGAGGGCTTTTCTGGCCTCAATGATTCTGTGAAATTTGGGCAGTAGCACTGTGAAAAATAGCTGTTACGTAGTCAGCTGAGACTGGACTTACTGTTAGCTGTTTTAAAAAACTCTGCTTTCATTATGCTTCTCCTGTATTTTCTTTTATTTTTCTTTATTTTGTTTTGTGTTGGTTTTTTTCTTGTAGAAATTTCCAAACTTTCGCATTTTTATCTGTTTCTTTTGTTGCTACAAACAAAAATATCCAGGATAGCTTCTCTGTCTGCTGTGTGAAAACACCTGATAGCTCTGACATTTTAAACGTAGAATTAATACCCTCTACTGCTATCTGTGTCTGTAAACGCACACATGCTTGTGCTTGTAGTGCTACATTCAGAGGAACGAAGAGGTAAGAAGCGAATGGGACGGTGAAGTGTTCTTAAGACATCAGAGAAGAAGCCTTTGCTATAAACACTTGCAAAGAGTGTGCAGAAAGCTCTTTTCTTTGCCACCACTTCAGTCTCATCCAGATACAGAGCAAAAGTAAACACATCTTGTGCTTGTTCCCAGCTTGCTGATAAAACCCCTTGGAAAACAATTTCACTTTATAAATAAAATGGGCCAAAATTACAGATGACCTAACTCCTTGGAAGCAAGCAGGACCTGTTATAGCAGTGCTGGGCATTGGGGCTCTGTGGAAGAAGACAGTGTTAGGTCAGGCTTATGCAGGATTGAATTTTAACCAGTCTCTTCAGTGTGAAACTGTGGGAAGGGAAGACTTTTGATTGAATGTGATTGTTGATCAGCACCACTGCATTCCCATCTAACTCTTTTATTGTTAATAGCATTACAGAATTTGTAGCACTTTCTGCTCTGAGTGTGTTTCACTTGTAAAACTCTAAGCTGTTTTCTCTAACCTATGAAGGAGAGGAGAAGGATTACTTAGTCTGAAGAAGAGGAAGCTGAAGGGAGACCTTATTGCTGTCTCCAACTACCTGGAAGGAGGCTGTAGGGAGGTGGATGTTAGTGTCTTCTCACAAGCAACAAGTGATAGGACAAGAGGGAATGGCCTCAAGTTACACCAGGGGAAGCTTAGGTTGGATGTTAGGACAAACTTCTTCACCAAATGGTCCTTGGGGCTTGGAACAGGCTGCCCAGATAGGGGATTGATTCTCCATTCCTGGACGTGTTTAGAAATTGTGGAGATCTGGAGCTTAGGGACAGGGTTTAGCAGTGGCCTTGGGACAGTTGGGTTAATGGTTGGGTTGGACTCTGTGATCTTGAAGGTTTTTGCCCACCTAAACAATTTTATGATTCTATGTATTTGTCTGAAAAGAGAGGGGAAGAACTGGGAGAGCCTGAAAACAAGTTGGTATGGAATCTGACAGACTGCCAGCGCAATCCTCCAACGCGCTCAGTGAGAGCGCCAAGTATTTATCAATATTTATTATCCAAGATCAATCCTATTTTTGCATATAAATGAAATGAAGGCTTTAGCTGCACGATAGGCAGCAGATTTCATTGGCTTTAATTACTGAATGGGAAGTGGCATCATTGTGTTTGACTGTGTGGCTAGTTATTCAGCTTTATTTCTTGCAGTGGACCTTATAGTCCACAACGAAGTTCTGTCTTGCTTTATCTGAGGCACTGTGTTTGCATTTAGAACAACCTGAATCTGAAAGGCTACAACTTTCAGCATGATTTACATTCAGGTTACAAATACGTGGATTTTTGTTATTTAAAAAAAATAATTAGAGTGACAAGAGAATAAATTGACATCAATGAATTCAGAAGTACTGCAAGAGGAGGAATGATCTCTAGCGGTTATCTGAGACAGCTGAGCCTCAAAGAACATCATTTGTCAGCAGGCAGGTACAGGTGAAAACAAGATTGTGCAGAAGTCTTAAGGCACTTTCACTGTTGAAGTGTCAGTGTCTTAGCAGAACAAAAGCATCAATCTGTTAAGCCAATCAGAGTATTGATGCTTGGCAAGACTCAAAGTGAAAGGTTTTAAGCTAAGGAGGTCCCTTTGCTTTTTTTTCTGTAGCTCTCCTCTGATTTTCCTGAGCCCAGCACTTTGCACTCCAGCAAGAGCTTAGAAATCGATTCCTCTCAAACCTTGCAATATATTTGTGAGTCAGATGTATTTTTTGCACTTCTGATATTGTTAGTTCTAGATAGTTTCAGCAGCATTTGCTTTTCTTCTTACTTTACAATCTGAGAAGAGCTAATGTTTTTGTTTTTCTGAAAAATTGTCAGCCAAGCTCTTCTTTAGAGGAGTTGAGCATCTGTTCAAGACCGTACAGCAGTATGGAACTGCATTACAGCATAGAATATTACAGCCAAGCCTGTTATTGTGGGCAGAGTAGGTAAAAGAAAAGTATTCTCTTTTGTCTTTGTTCTTCTGTACCTTTGCAAAGTGGTCTGAGCCCACCTGACCACAGTAAATTGAAGTTTCCCTGCTGAATTTAATGAAAACTGGATCCTGCCCCATTTTCATGCCGTTCTGTGTCCATCCCTTGAATCACCCACAGTTTGTGCTTTTTTGTTAGCATTGACTTGCTGAGAAATTGCATTTCTTTATTTCTCCACCTAAATCAGATTTTCTCCACCAATTTCACTGAAATCAGGAACAGAACTGAGTTTGCATGGAGGCATGAGGTAGAACATGTGTGCACTCATTTAACAGTGAGCCTTGATTTAGAGTCCCTCTGTGATGTGTGATGGAGTAAGGAACTGTGTTCTCTAACATTAATTTATTTTGCCAGAAATCCTTCACTTGATGATTTGTGTTGATTTGTGACGTGACAATCTGGCAAGCACTGGTAGCTGCTATGTCCTGGGGGTGCAGATCTTTCCTTCTACGCGTACGTACAGCTGTCCTTCACAACATGAAATTTATAGAGATACAGAACTTCCTCATTCCTCTCCTGCATTTTTGAAACCTGGTGCCTGCTGTTACTTACGTTGGACATAGAAAAAGTTTCATAGCTGAAATGCTAGACTGAAAGCACTACTGTTACCTGTGTTGCTTTGAAATGAGCTGGCAACATTCAGGAAGAAGAAATAAATTTTCTATAGCTACAAATGTTAATGGAAACTCACACAAATAGGACCTCTTGTTATTTATGTATTTATTTAAGAGCAGTACAGTGATGCTTTTTCAAGAGTAGCAGGAAATTATGAAGATGGGAACTGGTAGGCCATCTTAGTTCTACTGGGCCTCCACTGTTGCAGAGCACCCTGACATTCTTTGAGGGTCCATGAACCTGATATTAAGGGAAATTCTAATGTCCCATATGGAGGCAATAGAAGGCTGTTCTGTATTTTCTGTATTCTAGCAGTGGCAGAGAAAGCAAACAGGATGCTGGGCTGCATTAACGAGGGCATCACCAGCAGAGATAAAGAAGTCATTGCCCCACTCTACTCAGTGCTGGTCAGCCCATACCTTGAGTACTGGGTTAAATTTTGGTCCCGACTACACAAAAAAGATATGGGCAGGCTGGAGAGGGTCCAGAGAAGGACCTCAGTTAAACTGTATTTCTTTAGCTTAAAGGGTTGGATTGGATGATCCTTGAGGTCCCTTCTAACCTAGCGTCTTCTGATACTGTCATTTTATATTTCACTGTCTCTGTGCAGTGATCATTAGTGTGTCTTTCCACATTCATCAGTAACCACCCAGATAAGGATTCTTCACCTTTGTTAAAGTTCATTGTTTTATTTCATCTTGTCCTCCGTGGTCACTATACCTTTGGTTGATGAGGACCATGTACCAAAGGAGGTACAAAAGCCCTGGAGCCTTCTAGGCAGAATTGTGCTTAGTTCTGCCCCCCCTCAGCAAGGTGGGGTGGTCACAGAAAGCACAAGGTGTGGTTTTTGTGTATTGTGTAGCTATTGCAAAAAAATCCTGTTTTTCTTTGGCTGTAATGAGCGGAAGGAAGGCTTGTACCAATGATGAAGGAACATCTCTCTGAGGAGGAAAGGCTGAGAGAGGAGACTGAAGGGTGACCCCATTAACGCTTATAAGTATGGAAAGGGCAAATGTCAGGAGGATGGACCCAGGCTCTGCGCAGGGGTGTCCAGTGGTGGGACAAGGGGCAATAGGAGTAAGCTGGAGCGGAGGAGGTTACATCAAAACATAAGGAAAAGCATTTTCATGGTGAGGGTGACAGAGCACTGGAAGGGGCTGCAAAGAGAGGGTGTGGAGTCTCTGTCTCTGGAGACATTCAAAACCCACTTGGGTGTGTTCCTGTGCAACTTGATCTAGGTGATTGTGCTCTGGCAGAGGTTTGGACTGGATGATCTTTCAAGGTCCCTTCCAACCCCTAACATTCTGAAGAAAAGAAAGTTCCATGAGGCATGATTTTACTCTCAAACCTCATTGTCACTTTGCTAACGGCAATGTGTTTGCATCAGAAATTGGAATCAATGTTTGAGGCTTAAAAGTTTTGTAATGTTTTTGCTTGAAGCAAAGGTTAGAAACTCTTTAAGGACAACTCTGAATTTCAACTACTGCATCTAGTGTCTTTATGTTTCCCATTAGAATTAAATTGACTGAGAATTCTCTGCTGTGTGGCTGCTCAGTGAATTTAGCAAAGTCCTCACATTTAGTCTGTCTATTACCCCATGTGATAACTATAAAGATTCATGGAATAGGGATCTGCTAGTACAGTCCCCAGTGTGAATGCCACTTCTAGGGATGGAGCATCCACTAGCTCCCTGGGCAACCTGTCCCAGTGCCTTAGCACACTCATAGTGAGGAATGTCATCCTTAGAGCTAACCTAAATCTGACCTCTTCTAGCTTGAAACAATTTCTCCTTGTCCTGTCACTAGATGCCCTAGTAAAAAGTGCCTCTTCAGCTTTCCTGTAGGCATTTTCCAATGCATGTGTAAGATCATATTGTGAGATTGCAGTTGCACATTGCAAACGGGAGAAGAAAAGCGAAATGTTCATGTCAGAAACTGCTTAATAAACCCCAGGGTAGCTGTTGCTATCACTGAAAGCTCTTGAAGTGAATTTTGTTTAAATCAGCATTTTTGTGACACATTCATAATCAACCAAGTTCCCATGGGGTACTGCAGGTATCTTTGGAGTAAAAAGTTTAGATAATTTCTGAGCTTTTGGGATGCATATGGATCTCAAGTGTGTGCTTAGCTGTCTGGTGTCTGTAGGAGCCTTTCTGTGAAAGGCTGAGCCAACTGTCTCAGCCCCTGGCGCTTGACAATGAAACACACGCGGTGGACACTTACCTGGGTTTAAGCTTGAAGGCTAAATCCAAGATGCTCAGTGGCTAAGTGCTTCCAAAGAAAGACATGTCGATAAAGTTGGCAGCTGCTGCTGTGTGCCCTTGTGTGAAACCGCTAACTCACTGCACTGCAAACAGTTCTGCATATTCTACTACAAATAGACTTCAGGGAGATGGAAGCTTGTTTACAGATCCATGCAGGTTTGCTTTAGCCTTGACCTCCTAAATAGTATTTTTCGGTATATAAACAGAGATCTTTAAAACCTGTTCAAACAACTCTTCCTAGGATATTAGATTTGCCCAGAAAGTCAACTATATCCTGGGCTGCATCCAGAGCAGCATGGCCAGCAGACTGACAGAGAGGGTTCTGCCCCTCTGCCCCACTCTGGTGAGACTCCACCTGGAGTGCTGTATCCAGCTCTGGAGTCGTCAGCACAGGAGAGATATAGACCTGTTGGAGCAGGACCAGAGGAGGCCACAGTCGTGATCTGAGATCGGGAACCCCTCTGCTGTGAGGACAGGCTGAGGGAGTTGGGGTTGCTCAGCCTGGAGATGAGATGGCTCCAGGGAGACCTTACTGTAGCCTTTTAATACTTAAAGGACAGGACTTTCCTACAGGAAAGATTGGGGACAGAGTTTTCAGCAGAGCTTGTTACAACAGGACAAGAGGGTGATGGTTTTAAACTAAAAGATTTAGACTAGAAAGAAGGAAGAAATTTTTGCAAGAGTGATGAGTCACTGGCACAGGTTGCCGAGACAGGCGGTAGAAACCCCATCCTTCCAACCATTCCAGATCAGGTTGGACAGGGCTCTGAGTTCCTGCTCTTGTTGTAAATGTCCCTGCTAACTCCAAGGGAGCTGAACTAGGTAGCCTTTAAAGGCCCCTTCCAACCCAAGGCATGCTATGATTCTGTTGCTTCACAAGAGGGAACTGAGGAAGGTTAAAACTGAGGAAACATAACTTCTTATCTGCCTCTTACTTTTGTGTGAGAAGTTGGCTTATGCGGTACAGTTTCTTAGCTCTAGTTTGGAACGCATTAACAGTACTCTACAAGGAGCACTCAGCTTTGCTGTAAACAAGACTTTAATGGACTAGGATTTGGCTTGTATAGAAGTCTTAGTTCCAACCACAGCAGCAAGCAAAATGTCCTGCATGCCTTAGTGGTGGTGCCATTATTTATCAGCCCCAACAAATTTTGCTTTACTGGAATTTCACACCTGCCACCACTGTGCCCATATGACCCCCCCCTAAACAACAATAGACCTAAAGTACTTTGGGGCTGAGATTTAAATATCTCACAGATATAAGACCATCCAGTGTATTAGTATGTGAGGTCTATATGGTCTTGGCTTCAGAACTTTCTTTGGGAGCATTGCCCTAGGGAGAGGAGGAGCACATCTGCTCTCTTTCCCCAGAAGCAGGACCTCTGCGAGGTATTGCCTCTGAACTTTGGAAACATCATTAGAGGCTTCCCCATTCCTTCTCCATTCGAGGCAAAACTACCACAAGGTTTTCCCACAAGCGGTACATCTGTTGGGGCTGACAGTTACATGCATCAGCTGAATCCCCAAGTTGTCAGGAGTTTTCAGTGGCAGTGGTGGAACTGGCCCATAAAAGGAGTGGGAACTGTGGTTGGATCAAGCAGCTGTGGCTTTTCGTGGCCGTGTAAGTTTTTCAGTAGATGAGAGTTAACAGTCTTTTAAGAGTTTGTGTTTAAATAGGGTTCTTTTTATTACTTTCCTGGACAAATAAGAATTAAATCTCCAAGAGCATTCTGCATCTGAAGATGATAACTAGTAGCTGAAAAGCGGGATTAAAAGTAATACTTAAAAAAATATGCGAAGGTTAACCCAAGGATTAATAATTTTGTTGCCTTCTTTTGTATTAGCATAGTCATGTAATTAATATGAGAGGGACTTTACAGCTTACAAAATCAGCCTCCTTGTTACAATTTTGAGTCCATTAATACACAGACAAAACACCTATTTGTTTGTCCCAACATGAAGAAACAAGCAGCCCAACCCTACTAAAATTCTCTCCTTTGGTGCAGCCATCTGTATAGGGAAATTACACCTGCAAATTTAATTGCTTACGATGTAACTGAAATGTAGCAGGTTAAGTTGATAGAACTAGTCACTGGAGTATTTGCAAATAAACAAACAACCAGATTCATTCTCCCATGTGTGGCCAGCAGGACTAAGGATGTAATTCCCCACCCTGTACTGGGCACTGGTGAGGCCCCATCTTGAGGACTGGGGGCAGTTCTGGGCCCCTCACTTGAAGAACGAGATTGAGAGGCTGGAGCGGGTCCAGAGGAGCAGTGAGGCTCAGTTCAGAGGAAGGGACTGAAGGGAAAGTCTAATGGGGAGAGGCTGAGGGAGCTGAGGATATTTAGCTTGGAGAAGAGGAGGCTCGGGGGGACCCTCTCCCTCTCTACAGCTACCTGAAGGGAGCACCCCTGGAATGGACTGCCCACAGCAGTGGTGGAGTTCCCATCTCTGTCCTTAGACAGAGTGGGTGTGGCCCTTAGTGCCCTGATCTGGCTGACATGGTGATGTTAGGTCATGGGCTGGGCTGGACGAGCTCAGAGTGCTTTTCCAGCCATGAAAATTCTGTGGTTCTTTTTCTCTAGAAACTGGGGCAGGGGGTGTGTGTGTGTTGCTCTGAGGCGTGGCACGTCCTACTGTTTATTATTTTGAGTTCACAAAGTGCTTCTTGCTTCCCTTTCTTCCTTCCCTTCATCTCTCGAAGATGTAACTTCTAATCTCTTCTATTTACACAGCCACTAATCTCAAAACAAGTCGGAACAGCAGATCCCATAAATTCTCATAGTTATTTGTACACGGTTGGTTCTCTGTGAGCTCACATAACCTCTTTTCCAATGGAAAGCAGAAAAAGCCTTTCCCATTCCTATGTTCCTTTTAGCTGTCTTGCAAGATGAAATGTCGCAGCAAAATATTGTTTCTGGGCTCTGATTAAAAGCATGAGTCACAATTTGTCAGATTGTGTGGGTTAGAATTGCTCAGGCTCTTCTGCTGCATCTGTTTCAGGACGTGGTATAATGTTGTGGAGCTGCTGGAATGAAGTCAGAGCTGGCAAAAAATGGGAATTTCCTCTTCTGTCTGGCCAAATGTATAGACAAGAAATTACTTCTAGGAGCCTTTGGAGAGAAATCAATGCCATGAAAGAGCCAGTGGAGAATGTGATGCTTTAGATTTGGTGACAACTGATTCTGACTGCATGTACAAGTCTCTTCATGGATTTGCAATACATTTGTTGGGCTTTGTGCAGATCAGGGCAAATGTAGGGTTTTAAATATGGCACAGAATTTGTTAAACACTTACGTATAGACTGAGATTTATGCAGCATGAAATTATGCTGAATGATGTTTCAGCCAAGATCCATGAGGAGGTTCATTAGTATTTTGTAGGAGATGCATTACAAGCAGCCAAATCTAAGCACTGTTTTGAGGGCACAACAAGCCCCAAATCGCCCTCTTGTACTCAGGGGTGGCAGTTCCCTCATGGCAGCGTATTTATCACTCATCATTAAATTGCAGAGTTTGCAGAGTCCGTGTGTAATATGCTGCCAATGCCCTGTTGAGAACACACACTTAGCTAAAAAAAGAAACCCAACACAAAGACCATTTGAGCAAAATACAGGAGAATAATGCTGCTTCATACTGCTGCTGGAGACAGAAGCACCTTTTGCTAGAGGAGGCAATAATGAAAATGGGATGGTGCATGAAAAAGAAGTGTCACATCCAACTTCCCTCCTTCCTGGTATCACTGCCACGTGTGTCTGAGCAAACGTGTGGGAGTGAAGCCTAATTATTATTGTAAGACTTTTTCTGACCTTATACCCATATAGAACTTATCTGCTCCAATATGGAAATGGCCTTGACTTGTGCCAGGGGAAGTTTAGGTTGGACATTAGGAAAAACTTTGTCACTGAAAGGCTCATCGGGCCTTGGGATAGGCTGCTCAAGGGAGGGCATTTAATTGCCTTGTCTGGATGTGTTTGGAAGTCATGGAGATGTGGAGCTTAGGGACAGGGTTTAGTGGTGGCCTTGAAACGGTTGGGTTAATGGGTGGACTTGAACATCCTGAAGGCCTTTTCTAACCTAAACCATTCTTTGATTCTGCAAAAAGAGATGAGTAAGCTGGAAGAGCCCATAGGGACAGATGCTAATGAGCAGTACAGGGTCTGTCAGGAACAATACAGAAATAGGTATAATTGCAACAGCTCAAAGTTTTCTCAAATTGTTGGCTTGTAAGAGAGTTGCTTGGGGCTCTCCTCACTTTCTTCACACTGTGTCTTTTTAAAATCTTTGTACTTGTCTTTTTTGCCTAGACATTCTTGTGTCTAGTCTCACACTTGTGCTCAAGCGCACCTGTATTTGCATGGGCAGCAATACCGTTGTAGCTTCTGTGCAGATGGTGACAACTGACATAAAGGAAAAATGGTAATTTGAGACTCGATAGACATGTAAAGCCATGGGAATCCAAAAGCAGTAATCATCCTTTTAGGAAGTGCTCAGGACTGAGTTACTGTGGTAGCAGATGCTTCATACATATAAATCAAATATTTACTGATGAGTGAGCTGGTTGCTGCTGAGCAGATCTTGTAAATAAGGTAGCGGGCAAGAAGGAAACACGTTAAGACATGAATGAAGCTGCTTTGGACTGCACACAGGTCATTTTAAGATGCAGTTTGATGGATTTATGATGCTGCATTCTGTTTATCTCAAAGAAGGGCACAGCACTCATTTCTCTGGCAAAGAGAAAGCTGTTCCTAAAGGACAATGACATGAGCTGCTTGATTCCAAAGTGATTTAGTTGTAGTCTCCCTTATTATTGAAATGCCTTGCCAAGGTTTTTTTTATTTGATGCTGTGATTGGTACAATATGCTGGTTAAATTTCTCTTGGCTGTAACCTAAGTAAGTTATTTCACAAGCCACTTGTGGAAAATTGCAAAACCATTTCTTATCAGAGCTCTGGTGTTTATCCTTGAAAGCCCTTCAGAACTTGGGCTGCTGTTCATCCCTTTTACCTAAGGCTGCCTCTTCCTGCGACATCACAAATGTAATTCTTCATTAGTATGAGAAAGTTAACTGATTTTCACATGGTGGACTCATGTGCTGAAGCTGAGATGTCTGGAGAGGACATTTGTAGTTGCTGTTATGTGTAGTATTTGTCTGGGAGGTTTCTACATATTTTCTGCCACTTTGACTGTGCAGGTGGTGAGTGACACAGGCACTCAGTCAGCAAACGTGGTTGAGCCTAGGCCTGTAAGGAAGGAATCTGGTGATCCTGGATATGTTTCTGTCTGACTTGGTCTAGGTGATCCTGCTGTGGCAGGAGGATTGGACTAGATGATCTTTGGAGGTCCCTTCCAATCCCTAACATTCTGGGATTCCCTCAGAGATACTTTGTTCCCTCATCCTTCCTAGCACTAGTCAAATGCTGTATATGGAGCCATTAATGGGAAACATCACCAACCTCCTGCACTGCTGTTATCTGTTTGCGGCCCTTCAATTTATTCTCATTCAGTTTATCCATCCACTGATGGCCTGGGGAAATGGGTTAGGTGAGAGCATGAATTGGCAAAGTCTGGATCAAGTGGATCTAATTTAAATGGGAGTTAGCTTAAATGAACATCTTAGGAATATTGCTCACTTGTTCTTCCAGTGCAGGATTTATCTTGAGGTACCACTTAGGAGATTTTAAGCTATTGGTATCTTTTGACGTTACCAATAACACCCCACAAAGCAATGGTG
This sequence comes from Phoeniculus purpureus, assembly GCA_028565055.1. Classification (NCBI taxonomy): domain Eukaryota; kingdom Metazoa; phylum Chordata; class Aves; order Bucerotiformes; family Phoeniculidae; genus Phoeniculus; species Phoeniculus purpureus. The sequence goes on from JAOXOE010000506.1 coordinate 29,790,586, forward strand.
AATGGAAAGGGCAAAGTGTAGCTTGTAAACTCAGTATAATCTTCTAGCAGTGCTTTGGGCAGTCACATTGAGAAACAGCCCTTGTAGACAAGGGAGGAACACTGACTTTTAGGTAAAATGCTGCACACTTTCAAACATGTGTTGGAAGTGTAGCAGTGTAAGGATTTGAGCTTTCAGTTAGGGGATTTCTTTTCAGAAGGCTGACCACAGCATTGAGCGGGTGGTAAATGAAAGGCAAAAGGATACAGTAAATATCCTGTAAGCAATGAAGTTCTTTTTTTCTTTCCTCTGATTATAATTTGCTGTGTTCAGGTTTCACCTGTATTCCTGTTCTTTGTGATACCTGCATTATTTGGTCTGGTTTAGGATAAAGTACGGTAACAGAAAGAGCGATAGCAGTGCCAACTTCAGTGTAACCACTCTGAACGCTTGCCGGTAGTGATGATCAAATCCCTTTGTGTGTAATGCTTGGATGGGTACATACCTGTGAAGCCTTCTGCTGAGAGCAGCCACCATCCTCCACCCTTCCAGCAGACGGGGAGGATTTAGTTTCACAGCAGCAGGAAAGGAGGATTATGAACTGCTTTTGAACCTTCTTGCAGATTACTTGTCTAGGGAAGGAGACCTCTGGTATGACAAACAGTTCTGCAATACTGTTTCCTTAGCATGGAGAACCTCATTATTTGGGAGGTCTCTGGAGTTTATACAGCCACGTGCATGTTTATGCCATTTCTTGCTATAATTTCTCTGTTTATTATCAGCATTGCTGGCTTTATGCATGGTTCTGTCATGGCAGAAAGACTCACTGCAGCTGCAGAGAATGTAGTCTATGTCATTGCAGGAATTGCCTAAACCTACCTGCAGGCTAAGAGGCTTTTTGAGTCACAGGGAAAAGGTACTTCAGGTTTTGAGATCAGGACTTTCCCTCTTTCTATAAGTACAGCTTTTGAGAAGAGAAGATATCTCAAACTTCTTGATATGTTGAAGGGAGCTCAGCCTTTGTGTTTGAGGGATGTTTTTTAAAGCTTTGGAGCAGTCTCTCCAAAGTTGTTGTGAAGTAAACAACCATTTGTAATGAAGAACAATATACTAATTTTTCGCCTGTTTTCCTCCCAGAAGAAACCCCACTTAACGTTTTCTTTCCACTGTTTGGACAGTGGCTTACCCTGAGCTGACTGTTCTCCTCTGTGGTTGTCAGCCCAAGACTTCTCTGTACAGATGCAGGATCATCTGCAGAGCACAGGACTCAGTACAGTTCTGTAAAAGCAGAGTTAAAACTGCTGTATTGAGCATAACCCCTGTATGAGTTGGACAGCCTTCACTAAGTGAGAAGGGATTTTTCCTTTCTACTGCACTGGTTGGGAGGCTTTTCCAGAGGTTCTGTGCTCTTAGAAATCCTCCAACTTCAAAGTTGTATTCAGAGTATTTGTGTTTGCTCTTGCAGCAAGATTGTTTCCTTAAAGGTTTTTTGGTTATGTTTTGTGGTGTTTACCTCTGATAACTACAAAGAACAAAATTGCAATCCTTTTTTTCTCTTTTGTCCTCTTTTTGAAGCAGCTGATCCCTTTGGTTTGGCCTGAGAAAGAAAAGCAAGGAAACAGGTCAGCTGCAGCAGTGGACAGAGCAGTGAAGGCTAATTTACCCACATCCTCCTCCTCTTTTAGTCATGGCCTGAGTCATGTTTCAGTTCTCTTCTCCAATGTCCATTTTTTTCAAAACATTGAAAATTAGGCCCTTGTAAATTCAAAGTATGTTCAATCTATCACATTTGGGAAGTGGAAGTGGATTCAGGGAGAATGCGACTGGGTCAATCAGCTGTGATCCAACATGCTGAAAAGAGGTAGCTTTGTATTCTACTGCTCTTTTCTGTAATTATTCTTTCCTCTGAGCTCTGACGACTGGCATGCTGCTGAGATCAGGCTAATGAGCTTCTACTTTGTGAATCACTGCAGCAAAGCAATGCTGTATGTTGTAGAGCTCTGCTACCAGGCAGATGTTTCCCTGATGATGAAGTCCTGGGCTCCCTGGTTTCAGAGCAGCGTGGTCTTACTTTCTGCAGTATGGATTTTCATTTTGCTTCCGCTTGCACCCATGTCCAATGCATCTTGTCTGTGGAAAAATAAAGAAAATATTAATTGAATTGAATAGTAATTGAACTGGGTGGGGCGGTTTGAGGTTGAAGGGGATCTACCTGAGGTCCTGAAGTTAACATTTGTCACTTGGACTGCAGTCTGTTGGATTTGGTTAATTAAATAGCCCTGACTTCGGTTTCTCTGCTGGCAAAGGCAAATGGAGCTATTAGAGATTCGTGTCCCTCAGCAGACAGGAGATGAGGAGAGGAGAAGGAATAGCACTTGCTATCAAAAAGCAGTGGTAGTCCAAAAAAACAACTGGAGAATCTTCCCTCTGTACAGCAGCCTGGCAGATTATAATACAAAAACCCAAAGCAAACCAAAAAACAGAGGAACAGTGGAGTTCTGGTTTATAAATGCCTTCCATAATCTTGTAAGTTCATACAATTCCATGGTATATACGCAGACATTCCATGACAGAACAACAGATCTCTTCCCTAACTCCACGAGGGATGACAGATGCTGCACAATTATTTCTTTCTGATTTGTATATATAAATTTAGATTCAAAAGTATTGTTTTCATGGTACAGGGGGCAGCATTGGTCTGTGTAATAAAATGTACTTTGTGTCCAAGACACAGATAAGTGAAAAACCTCCTGCTCCAAATTTCATGTACAAGCATTGATTAAAAACCCTTTTGAGACAACTTTTTTCCTTGTTTTGAATTAACTTCAGTGTTTATTCAATCTTTTTGCATCTGAAGATGTGAGGGATGACCTGGAGCAAGAAACTCTGAGAACATTGAGACGAGGTCCTCAAAATGGTCCAGTTTGACCTCATTGAATGTTTGCTGGTGACAAATGAAAAGACTAAAAGACTAGAAAGCCCGTTCTGTTTTAATCCTCTAATTAGATACTTAGGTAATTAATTGCTTGGGCTACTACTTGCATCTCATCTCTTTTGCCAAGACTTTTCATAGCTGAGTATTCAAGTTCTCCTCGTTCTTTTTTTACAAAGCATTTTGTGATGCTCCTCTTCCCTTGCCCATCACTCCTCTCTCATGCTTCCTTCCTAGGCCATCATGTAAGCTAATAGAGGCTTGGAGGGCCTTAAAGAAAACCAAACATTTAAAAATACACTTTGAGGGTGACTGGTTTTGTCGAAACTGTGATGCTCTGAGGAGTGCAGTGGGGATTTTTCTGGAGCTATAGCCATGCTGTAGTGTTAGGTGATAACTTCCAAGTGTCATCAGCATGGAAATGTTCTTATTTTGGTAAGCCTCCCAGGCCGAAGAGGGTTTCTGCAAGGTTTTCTTAAACCTGCATTTACAGACCCTGAGCAACTGTGAGTAAAAAAGGCCAGTCCACAGAAGAGGTATTGCACTTGCCGCGTTGCCTGTATTGGTTGATAGTACTTGACAGAACATTTCTTGCTGGTAACCAGAGCTTTTAATCAAAGCTGTCAACGTGATTTGCTCAACTCAAGGAAAGTTTAAATGAACAGTGCCTTTTTCACGGACTTAATCAGTCGTGTTTATTTAGTGGTGATGATTTTGCTGTCACTTCTGTAATTTACTTTTTGGTTTGTTATTATTTTCTTAGATGAAAAGCTAAAATTTGCCTTCCCCTACTTTAAATTCCTCGTAGTATGCCTAGTGCTGGTGGCAGTCTGGGACTGAATAGGTTGTTAGGATGCAGGGAATGCAGAAGGAGGTTTAGTAGCTTCTTTCACTGTCTTAGTTCACTTATTTTGGAAACTTTTGGGAAGAGCAGCATCCCCTGGGTCAGCTGCATCAGTGTTCCTTCAGGACAGACAAGCTAAAACTGTCTGTATTTACTGGATGCTGCAGAAATAACAGATTCCCAGACCTGAGGAAACTGGATGATCGCCTGTAATTAAAGACAGTTAGTGGTACCTGAGATTGCCACTCCTTGGCTGGCATTAGCACTTGCAGAGTTGTCTCGCAACCCTCTGTTATTGTACAATCAAAGAATCACAAAAGCAGAGTCGTAATATGGTGGGGGTTGGAAGGAACCTCTGGACACCATCTAGTCCAGCCCCTTGCTAGAGCACATTATCCTAGAATAGATGAGACAGGAACACATCTGGGCAGATTTTAGATGTGTCCAGAGTCAGAGAGTCCACAACCTCTCCGGGCAGCCTGTGCCAGGGCTCTGTTACCCTCACTGTGAAAAAGTTTTTCCTTATGTTCAAATGGAATCTCCCGTGTTCCAGTTTTTGTGCCCATGGCCCTTTTCTTACCACTGGACACCACTGAGAAGAGTCTGGATATATTCCTGTGTGACTTGGTCTAGGTGATCCTACTCTGTCAGAAGAATTTTACTGGATGATTTTTTTTGAGGTCACTTCCAATCTGTAATGTTTTGTGGTTATCCTGACACTTTCCCTTTAGATACTTATAGACATTGATCAGATCTTCCCTCAGATTCCTCCTCTCCAGGCTGAACAGCCTCAACTCTCTCAGCCTCTCATTATAAGGCAGATACTCCATCCTCCTGATCATCTTGGTGGCTCTGCACTGGACTCTCTCCAGTAGCTCTGTGTCCCTCTTAAACTTACGATGGTAGTAATGACTTCACAACTGTGGCACAAGCCAGTTACCGTGAAACCCTTTAGTTGCGAAAAAAGAGATGAAATTTCACTTGCAAACTAGGGTTTGAGAAATACTTGATCTAGTTTAATAGAACTGCAATTGAGACAAAATTTGGAAACCAGCATATCTCATACATACTCCAGATGCTGACAGAAGCATTGCACATTCACTCTGGAGTAATATAAGATCGAATTAGGAGTCTTCAGGGCAGATTGACTACGCTTAGGAGCCTATAATGTTCTTGGCTAAATGGGACAGAGGCACCTACGCTTTGATGACAGTGTCTTGCTATCAGAAGTCATTAAAATTTAAGTGAATATTAATGCTTTTTCAGCAGCCCAAAGCTGAATCAGGTACAAGTAATTCTGTTCACTCCCATCTACTCTGTAGTGAAGTGTGTGACAGTGATAATTATGTGATAAGATGAATTGTCTGATTTATTCACTTTCTGAGCCTCAGAATTTTTTTATTAACTCTTCACACACTTAGCAGTAGTTGCCCTTCTTGGAGTTCAATCTTCTGAAGCTCTGCTAAGTAGGACAAACCCAATTCCGTGACGCAGCTGATTCCCTCTCCCTCCTTCCAAGCAAACAAACACAATTTGTCCTTGACTGAAAACAAGCAAGAAACTTTTTTGCTGCTAGGATAAAGACTGAGCAAATTCCGTCCAGCTTAGTTTGGCGCTAGTAGAATTAGCAGAAATGTCAGTGTTTTACAAACTGTTTGAATATAGTATTAGCATAATATTTTGGAATACAATACTGGCAGACCAGCATTTGTCATAAGTGAAGTTCAGAGATCCAGACTCAGATGTGCAGTAATGAAAGCAAAGGCAAACACTCTGCCATTATTTTGGTTGGAGGTTTTTGGAATAAGAGAATAAAATATATTCGAAATTATTTATGTTTGGACAGACATGCCATTTCATTGTAGTCCTGCTAATTGTAGGGTTCATTTTAATGCTTGAAGCTTTCATTCTGTGATATAAGATTACCCTTAAGGTGTGTTCACATGGGCAGTGTATAGGAATAGCAACAGGCACTCTGGGCTACCCCTTGAGCACAGGGTGTTTTAGCAGGTTTTGCTGTAGGTCCAGCAAAGGCTTCAGAAATGGTGCAGTTTAAAATTATTGTTCTGATTTGTTTGTTCTCACTGATGTGCTGGGAAGCCTTTTGAGATGCATTTTAATGGGTCTTTTAGATGTTACTGCCATGCCCACTTAGTTCTTGTGGAGTCCGCAAGGAGCAGTCTGAACTTGCCTCACTAATTTTCTAGTCTTTGCTTAAAAAGCAGAAGAAAGGCACTGCAGGTGCCTTTGAGGAAAGTTGCTGGGGCATATAATCTGAGGACTGAGGATAGTTTACAGCCACATGGCACATCAGAGGTGCCTTTGACCATTTTGCCTTGAACTCATGTGTGAACTACCAGTAGCAGCACGCTGAGGAAGGCAGGACCTACTCCTGCCTACTACTCTTGTGCACTGTTTTGCAGTGATGCCTGACCTCATGGAAGCACAATGTGGAAATGTCCCAACTCAACTCACTTTTATGTCCTCCTGCGTCAGCTGTCCTGCAGAATAGTGCCCTTAGTAAGGAAGAAGAAACTGTAATTAAGATTCTTCCTGCACAAGGCTCACTCGGGAGGCTTTTAGCATGAATACAAGTGTGGTCCTGAACTGAGAAACAGGAGGTAAAGAGGATGAATCTCCTGTTTTCCCAAATCTATGTGCTGTGGTAAAGGAGGTGGCTAGCACCAGGGGTGTTTGGTCTGTGTGGCAACACCAGTGCAAGAGCTGAAGCAAGGCCACTTGCTCAGCCCATAAATGTGATCCTTTTGGAAGTCACTCTTGCACACCATGAGGTGGACCATCAATTTAAAGACAAGGCAAGCAAGATGATAGTGGAGGGACCTGGGGCTTGTTGGTCTCCCCTCAGCCTCCTTCAGACTTTATCACTGTCTACAACTACCTGAAAGGACAGTGTAGAGAGGTGAGGGTTGGTCTCTTCATACAAGAAACAAGTGACCGGACAAGAAGAAATAGCCTCAAGTTGCACCAGGGGAAGTTTAGGCTGGACATTAGGATCAGCTTCTTCAATGAAGGGTCTTCGGGCCTTGGAACAGGCTGCGCAGGGACGGGGGTGAATCTCGATCCCCGGACACGTTTTGAAGTTGTGTAGGTCTGGAGCTTAGGGACAGAGTTTAGTAGTGGCCTTGGGACAGCTGGGTTATTGATTGCACTCTATGATCTTGAAGGTCTTTTCCAATGATTCTGTGATTCTATGAAGTGTACTGGTAGCAGATACTAGTAGGATAGGTTCATAACATTGCACGGCCAGTGTGCTGGTGTTTGGTGTTTTGATAGCATCTGTTGTAAAATCAAACTGTCAGGACATAAGCAAGTGAATCCTAAACCTGAGCTCAAACATACTGATACCAGTACTCCATATTCCTGGTTTTTCCTTATTCTCTTTGTAACTTAAAATCAAACAGGTGGAAAGAAAGACATCGTTGGACGTACTTTACTCACCACTGAAAGGCAGCACAGGAGCTGTTCAGTGGTTGGGTATCAGGGTAACAGGAAGCAGTTGGGGCATCATCCCTGCAGGAGGAAAAAAAGCAAATGGCATGGCCTGAGCTGGTACAGGCCACTTTGCTCCTGTTGGGAAGCTGCTCCTTAATTATTTGTATCAGTCAAGAGGTTCCTAGAGCAAATATACCAGGTTGCCCTCTGTAATGCACAGGAGGAAAGAGGACCATGCTGGGAATTATTCATGCCTTTTACCCTGTGTAACTTGTCTCTTTTTCCTTGAATGTGTCCCAGTTTGACTCAGCTGTTTGCTGGTTCTATTGGAGGATCTCACTCAACTACAGAAAACAGTGCTTTACCTGGTAACTCCTTCAGAACTACTCCTAGGAAATTATAACATGCATTAAACAACCAGATTTCTTAAAATCAACATCATATACTTCAGTGACCCTCCCTGCACCTGTTGCTGCAGGCATGAGGTTAAATGTCATCCCAACAGAGAGGTAGTGATCTCCAGAGTTGAAGCAGTGGGGCTGCCTGAAGTCTTGAGTGTCTGTTGAGGAACAAACCTAGGTAGCAGGTAGGATTCACATGGTGCTTCAGCTGCTAGAAATTCCTTGTTGCTTCTAGTTAGTTATTGGAGCTTCTCTTCTCATGGGAGGGAAAAAAAAGTTACCATAGTGTAAAATTTTGTCAAAAAAGGAAAGAGACTTTATTTTTCAGCAGTCCAAAATGACTTCTTCTAAGCTTATTTTATTTTGTTACCACAGCGATTCTGCTGTATGGGATCTTGTTAGAGACCTACCTGAGCCCCAAACTGTGTTACAGCACTAAATCACAGGGGGCGGGAAACCACCTGTATCTTCAGCACTGCTCTTGTCAGTGTCATCACTGCCTGCATTGAGCAAATGAACTGATGTCTTGGTCTCAACGTCCTTCAGCCCAGCCAAGCTGCCTTGGCACAAGCAACATCCTCAGACACATTCTAGTTCCTCTGTGGCTGCCTTTATACTCTCCATTTGTTTCTATAGTCTCCAAACTGGTGGTCGTGTTGTCAATGGTCTTTCCTCTCCCTATTTATGTTTTGCATATCACCTTGTTTCTTGTGAGTACTGTGAGATCTGTCTATGTCCATCATGACTGTAAGTGTCATTGCTGTGACATCACCTTGATCCAGCCCCAGTTTCCTCAGCAGCTGAGTGCAAGGGCGTTTTTGTCAGCATTCTCCTGATTTGGTCTCAGCTTCCCAGTTTGAATTATTTTTACCATTAGCTACCAGAATGCACAGTCCTTGTATTTGGTAGCTTATGACCTCAAAGGCTCTTGGAGGCTCTGTTGGCTTTTTAACGGGATCCACTCAATATTATGTTGAGTTCTTCAAATCTGTGGAGGTGTCCTAGCCTAGCACAGAATCTCACTGTTGGTTTTTCTTCTCTCCTCCTTTCTAACTTTGCCTGCCTAGTATCTCCTCCCTGCATGTCTGTCTTCCTGACTGTGGCACAAGTCCATAATTTTTCTGGTATTTCTGCAGTCTAACATAGTTTCCTTTAATTCTTATTCTCATCCTTCTATATTTGCTTTTAGATATCAGCTGAAAATAAATTGTTTTGCTTACCTTCTATCCTGGTTTAGATTATGTTGTGCTGGTTTGCATTTCCCAGGGTCTTTAAAACACAACAGAAACCCAAGGACAATAATATAGTAAAGAAAAACAAGTGGTTTTATTAACAGAGCCCAGGGCTGAGAGAGAAAGTGGAAGACAGAGAGACTTGGAAGAGGGAATATCTTTCTTCAGGTCTATGTAGCAGGCAAGAGTGACAGAGTCACTGCTTCGCACCAAGCCAGAGGCAAAAAAGAGAAGGTATTCCACATCTTAAGAGATCTTTATAGTGTTCTGGAGAGGGTTATCCGACTCCTCTTACATGGTGATGCGATGTCAAAGGGGTCCAGGGTCAACCCATGACTCCTTCATAGCTTTCTATCTTCTGTCGTTATGTCTGCACTCTTTCTGGCATTATCTGGTATTTTAAATGCATAATTGGCAAAGCAGTTGATACAATAGTGAAGATGAAAGTACCTGGCCTTTACTAATCTGACTGGCTGATTATTGCTGAGGAAAAGACTGAGTCAGTGGTTAAATAGTTAGTATGCAAGTAATGTAGAGACATACAGGTTACACCAACATCAGACTGTTGTTAACATATAGTTTACTCCTGAGCACGTATCTTTAGATATTTAGATATCTACAACCCTTAGGAGCTAGGGAAGGCTTAGGGACCTCTGCCTCCTACAGCAGAAGAGAAATCTCAGCACCTCTGTGTTGATTTGAGTGAATACTAAAAGCTACAAAGGGTCTCCTTGAATGGGCTGTGTTGCCTTTGGAAAGTCAGATATCAAAATACCTATTGGCAAAATGTTGCAGAAGTAACGACGGACGATAATTTCTTGCTCTTACAGTCTTCTCATGAGTGGAACTAGCCGCCCTTCCTGTAGGTAGGTGGTAACACTGTGCTAGCTCTCAGATGGAAACATTGAGATAAGGAGCAGGGAACTGATTACCTGTCACCTACGAAACATGTGACTGAGCTTCTGGGTCTTACTGGTGAGTCAGTACGTCTTGATTGTTTTACTGACAAGTTCAAAAGTGCCCCAAAGCTGGTAAAACTCTAATAATGTAAGTTTTAATTCAATATATGCTATTCTCTTTCTGTCATGACAATATAACTTTTTATGGAGCTATGTCTAATCTCACTGGATTTACAATGAGCCCTGGTGCTTCTGCTTTGGAAGAAATGTTTAAAGTTTTGTGATTTTTACTGCAAAACTCACACATAACTGATCCCAAAGCAGAAGCCCCACTGGTTTATGTATAGGTGTATAAAACCACAATTCCATTGTGCAGGCAAGATGGTCTGTTTTTACTTAGCTTGGATGGATTTTGAAGTTATCAGGTTACATGACTTAAGAATTCATGTAAGTCCCTTAAACAGGGGCTAGTGACTGTACTCTGATATATATTCTTATATGTTGGTGTGTGGGCTTGTATGACAGGAGCTGGAAGTCACCACCAATGACTGAGTTTTCAGTGGAGCTTATCTTCACTCCCATTGCAAACTCTGTTGCAGGCTTTCCTTCTGAAGAGACAACTTTTGCAGTATGTGATAGAATGTGTCGAGGCCTCGACAACATGTTGACAGTTGTTTTCCCTCTGCTCTATTGGCTCTTGCTGAAAGCTCCATGTCAGTAACCTCAGTTAAAGAGAGACATGCAGGGATGCTGGCAGAGTTTGAGAGATGATCAATTGGATTTGTGCAGCGAAGGAAATCCCTGTCTTTCCCCCTGCCCTGAGCAGGTGTGGAGGATGTCCCTTATCTTGGTCCTTGCTGGGATCAGGAGAGAGCACCCCAGGTGACCTGAAGGCAGAGCTGGGTTTTAACCTCCTCCGTGCAAACCTTCTGAATTTGATCTGTAGGTCTTGCCTGAAGCCTCGTGTTCTATGAATAATGTATTAATATTCATAACACTGTATTCTCCTTCAGTGCACTGTTTGTGCTCCTTGTCGAAAGGCATGAGGAAGTCTGTGACTAATGCATGGGGCTCGATCTCTCTTCAGTGTTTGGACTTCCCCTGCTGTGTTTTGTGTGGCTAGAAGCAATGATGCTTTAGTAATTCCTTTATTTCCAAAGTGGGCTTTGCCCCAGCTGAAGCCTGACTGCCCGTGCTGCGTGCCCCTCTCTCAGGAAGGCAAAGTGACTGCAATGAAGCAGATGGCTGCTTGCCAGCCCCGAGTCGCTCACTTTCTGTAATTTACCCGTTTTTTTTTTTTAGATACAAATGGCTTGGCTTGCTTGAGTCTTTAATCAGAGCCAGCCTCTCTCCAATAGCCTGCTCTCCCTTGCGTGCCTCTGTTTGTGTGTGTTGTGTGTGTGTGCGCGCGGGCGAGAGGGAGGCAGAGAGGGAAGCTGTGCCTGGGCTATGCTGACAGACGACTTTTCCCTCAGTTGTCAGGTTTGGAGCCTGTCGGCAGCACTGCTGGTAAGTGGAAAAAGAAATGAATAACGTCAGGGTGGAGCGGCTGTGGGCTGCCACTCGTGTGACGGTGGGCAGCCTCGGGGACCTGAGCGGCCGCCCAACTCCCCATCTGCCCCTGCAGACAGCTCACTTGTCAGCAAGGGATTTTCCTCCCCTCCTCCCTTGATACGGATCCCTTGGCTGGCGTAGCTGATCGTATTCTTGGCTGACTGTAAAAAAAAAAAACCCATCAAGCGAAAAACGGAAAAAAAACCCAAATTGGTGTGGCAATGAGGCTCTAATCCCTTCCGCCAGCCCGAGGATGGTGGAATGCTGGCGCGGCTGTCCTCCGCCTCGTCCTACACCTGACCGCTTCGGGGCTGCCCACTCGGCCCTGCTTTCAGGGAGGGGGGAGAAGTGGCTGCCAAAAATGTTGGCTGGTGGCAGGCAGCATTAAAGGTGGAGCATTTGTGCGTGTGTGTGGGGCAGCGACTGTCCTCACTGAGCTTTAACCAAAGCGGTAACCTGCAGCTATGGAGTCACCCACTAAGGAAATCGAAGAATTCGAGAGCAACTCTCTGAAATACCTACAGCCAGAGCAAATAGAGAAAATCTGGCTTCGTCTCCGAGGCTTGTAAGTAGTATTTTACTTTATTTTTTTGAATACACTTCTCTCATTTGCTCCCATTATCAGAATTATTATAGTAGCATTTAATTTCTTTCCTCTGTCTTGCCGGTACCTCCAGAATCTCCCAGGAGTTTCCACACTTGCTCTCCATAAATACAGTGACTTAATCTTAGCTAAAGATCTGTTTGCTTTCTTAAAGTGAACAGATATTTTCTGGTGGGAATGTAGAAGTGTCATGAGGAAGACACTGTGAGACAAACAGTTACAGAGATGTTAATGACTTGGGCTGCTAGACAAGAAAAGTTTTGTTATAACCTCAGTGATACTTAATGAAAAACTCTGTTTTCAATAGACTTCCCCCTGCCTCTGTGAGTGTACTCCATTTCTGGCACTGACATGTTTAATAGGGACAAAACAGGCACAGAAGACACAACACTTCTGTCAGTGTTTATAGTGGCAGCAAATTCGTGTTCCCTGCACTGATTAATTCATACATGAAGCCTGAGTTGCCATAAAGAGATGGGATGTTGCCTCCTGAGTAGAAAAAAAAGGAATCTGTGCTTAAAGAAGTAGACAGTTCAGAGAAGTGAAAGTTTATAGGCTGTAGAGTTTGTGCAGCTTCATTTAGAGTGAATGTCTGGTGTTTGTTTCAGATTCTCAGCATTGAAAATGCTGTCTGTGAGCAGTAAGATCCATTACTGGCAGCAGAGCATTTATTTGCCCATCAGCTTTTGGTGGAGCCTAAGAGGAGCATTACCATGCTAAGCTCCAGCCCCCCCTCCCTTCAGAACTGTTTATGTTGTGGGTTTGTTTTTTTCTTCTTCAGCCTCACATGTTAGAGTTATTAAAATTTCAGCCCTAAAGGGAAAGCAGGGAGGGAAGGGAGCAAAGAGGCTAGAAAACAGCAGAAGCAAGAAAACTATGAGAGTAGACTCCTGACTGAAAACAAACAGATCCCGGTTAAACTTGAGGTGCTCTTTTAGTGCTGTTTGGTGTGAGCAGTAATGGTATGTTTTGTAAGGCATACCCAAAACTTCTGTAGGACTCTGAGCAGTCTCTGAGATGTGCATGAATATGTATTTCTTTCAAGGTATCACTCCAGGAAGCCTGTTTTTGTGAAGGAACTTAATCAAAGTAGATGACAGCTGTCTTGTAAGCCTTCCAAACAGAGCAGCCACGCAAAACACACTCTTTTACTTTTAAGTCTGTGCTGTGCTGTAGTATTAAGAGCCCTTGAATCCCTGTCTAATAGAGGGTTTAAGAACATGTGGATCTGGATTCCGCCTGAACTTCACAGATAATTCTTGAGCAGCGTTGTAGCTCAGGATCTCCTGCTGTGAGTACAAGATCGTGTCTATGTGTTACGCCTCAAACTCCAGTCTTTTCTACCTTCTGGAAATTTGGGGAAACTGTAAGCCTTACAGTGGATGTGGAATAACGAAACCTCGGGCTGTTTTTCTGTGTAGTCCTCTCTGCTAGCAATTGGTGTGAGTGTGGCAAACATATCCATTCTCCTTCATTCTGCTCTCAGAAAATCAACATTTTTTTGCCTGAAGAGGAGATAGATTTTCTGTAGAATTCTTGATCGAAAGATGAAAACTGAAATATGCGCTGCTCTAATTACAGTCTGCAGAAGATTTTTCCATTCCCAGTCATTTTATGGAGGCTTTTAGCACACTCACACACAAACGGAGCTTTGGCATCACGCTTCAGGGCTTTTTTTTGTCCATTTTTGTGCCTCCCTGTGTGTGTAAGAAAGATTAGATGTGCACAGCCATCCTAATTAAGTAAGATGCTTCATCCTGAAGACATCAAATACTACGTGGTACAGTGACGGCCATATCACACAGGAATTGGTCATAAAGCACAACAGTGCTACCAGAGCAGTGGTGGCCAGGTAGTGCTAGTGAATAAAGCGGCTGGCTGAAACCTTCCAGGGGCTGTAGTCAGTGGCAGGCAGATAACCAGGAGGTTGTTCATGACACCACTTCTTAAACAAGAAAAAAACAAGAAAGGCTGAGATGATTTAAACAGTCTCAAGTGCTCAGCATCACATTGGACATCTCCTTGGTAGGACTTAACCTGTGGAAACTCCAGTACCTTCCTCCCCATCTTTTTACCCTCAGTGCCAGCTGGTGCAGCTCAGTGGGCAAACCAATATTCATACCCAGCATTTCCAAGGGGTGGCGAGCAGGGGCTCTTTTAATTTTCACTCCATCTCAGATCTCAGCCTTCCTTGGTTTGAAGGGAATGGAAGCCTGAAGGCTGCAAAGGGGTGTTTGAGCTGAAGAGGCTTTTTGCAGACTCCCCTAGTGCACTGTGTTTTCTGCTCAAGCAAGTCTGGCAAGGGCTTTCTTGCAGTGTGCTTGGTACTGTTCTGTCAGTGGGATGGGTGGCCTCTAGAGGTTTGGAAATGAGGTATGTCTTTCCAGGGAACAGTGAGATCTTCTCGGCAGCATGCACATGGCAGGATTCGGTGTGGATGTAGCAGGTGTCTGTTGCAACATGCAACATGAGTCAGATGTTGTGTAAGAGCTAGGTGAGATATTGCATTTGCCTCTGGAGTGGATGGAAAGGATTTCCCTCTCCTTTCCCTCAAGTATCTCTTCAAGATGAGGTTTCTTGGCTGGGACAGCCTGGTTGCTTTGTAGGCACAGCAGTATCAGGTGATGGTCCTCAAGACATATACAGATTCCTTTTGCTTTTACTCTTAAAGAATGAGCTGAAATACTATTGCAGTGGCATCACTGAAATGTTTTAATCATAGAATTACAGAATGGTTTAGGTTGGAAGAGACTTTAAAGATCATCTAGTTACAACCCCCTGCCCTGGGCAGTGACACCTCTCGCCAGACCAGGTTGCCCAGACTCCGTCCAACCTGTCCTTGAACACTTCCAGGGAGGAGGCAGCCACAACTTCCTTTAGCAACCTGTTCCAGTGCCTCAGCATCTTTACTGTAAAGAATTTTCTTCTAATATATAATCTAAATCTACCCTCTTTTAGCTTAAAGCAATTTACCCTTGTCCTGTCACTACAAGCTCTTGTAAAAAGCCCTTTCCCAGCTTTCTTGTAGGGCCCCTTTCAGGTACTGGAAGGATGCTATAAGGCCTCCCTGGAGCCTTTTCTTCTTTCAGCTGAATAGCCCCAACTCTCACAGCCTGTCTCCATAGGAGAGCTGCTTCATCCCTCTCATCATCTTCATGGCATTCTCTGGTCCCACTCCAACAGTTCGATGCCCTTCTTGTGTTGGGAGCTCCAGAATTGTACACAGTACTCCAGGTAGAGTCTCAGGAAAGCTGAGTAGAGGAAGGTTACCTCCCTTGGCCTGCTGGCCACACTTCTTTAGATGCAGCCCAGGATACCATTGGCCTTTCGGGCTGCAGGCAGATGTTGTTGGCTCATGTTGAGTTTCTAATCAACCAGCACCCCAAGTCCTTCTTGAGACTGCTTTCAAGTGATTCTCTGCCCAGCCTGTATTTGTGTTAGGGATTGCCCTGGCCCAGGTGCAGGACCTTGCCCTTGGACTTGTTGAACTTCATGAGATTGACATGGGCCTACCTCTCCAGGTCCCTCTGGATGGCTTCCTTTCCCTCCAGTGTGTCAACCTCATCACAGATTCTGGTGTCATTAGCAAACCTGCTGAGGATGCACTCAGTGCCACTGTCTGTATCGGTGACAAAGATGTTAAACACAGTGATGTCTCAGCACTGAAGGGCACCAATCATCAGTGGTCTCCACTGGGACATTGAGCCATTGCTTATGAGTTGCTCTTCCCTTGTCCACCAGATTCATCAACTGTGATTTGTCTATGCTGAAGCCACGTTGGCTACCACCAGTCACCTCTTCCTTTTCTGTCTGCCTTAGCAGAGCCTTTAGGAGGGCCTGCTCTGTGATCTTGCCAGGCACAGAGGTGAGACTGTGGTTCCTAGCATCTTCTTTTTCTCTGTATTTGAAGACGGGAATGATGTTTCCACTTTTCCAATCAGCAGGAACATCACCAGGCTGTCATGATCTTTCAAATGTAATGGAAATTAAGCCAAACTTATTTGACTTAATGATTCTGTGCTCAGTTTATAAGAGAATACATTGAACTTGAGATGTTTTCTCAGGTTTAAAGGAGTGTGATAAATTGCCTTATTCGGCAGTAAGTCATCTGTGGCAAAGGTATTTGGGTGTGTCAAACCAGACGTCGATGAAATAAATGGCATCTTTTATCTGTGACCTACTAGATATCAATTTAACTTTAATCACAGCTTAGAAAAGAGTCTTTCAGTGGTTTATTATTAATAAACTTTCAGAGGAGGTTTCTCAATAAGCTGTTTCCTGAGCAAAGGTACCATTCAAGGGATATGAAACTCTCAGGGGGAAATTTTGAAAGTTGAGACCTGACAGTTTTACCTTTTTAATCTTATATCCTGCCAGAATGTCAGGGAGAGGTTTACTCCAGATTTCTCCTTGTAGCATCTCACTCGAGCAGCACAGCTGCATGCACCAGGCATAGAATCATTCAGGTTGGAAATGACCTTTAAGATCATTAAGTCCAACCATTATCCTGACATGAAGCTATCAGGGTCCTGTCTTCTATGGGAAGGAGGAACACACCAGCTTTCCCTGCAGCAGAGAACCTCCCAGAAACAGACACTTCTGGATTTTGTCCTCATCATAAATCCCTAATGTGCTGTGACTTTCCCTTTTGACTGCCAGAGGGCTGCTGGCCTCCCAGGAGAGCTGCTGGGCACATGTGGTGCCTCTCTACCACCCCGTGCACATAACTGGTATGTACCTGTGGCTGAACTGGTATCTAGTCCCAGCGGATCTCCTCAGTTGCTGCTGGCTAAGAGGATGTCTGTGTGTTTCCTCACATGGTACCTGCCTTTGGATAATTTGCCTCCCCAGCAGTGCTCACCAATGAGGGCTGACCAGCTCAGCCTATGGCTTGCAAGAGCTGCTGCTCTTGCAAGGAGCATCTTGGAGAATCTTGGTTCTCTTGCTGTGCTCCATTATCCTTGCCCTGTGGGTCCTGTCCAGAAGGAAGTCTTTTATTCAGACTTGCCTTATTCAGTTTCAGGTTTGTCTTTGCAGGAGTTACATGAGTCTGCCTTCTACTCTCTGGTGATTGGAACGAACTCTGTTAAGCTCAGGACCTTCTGCTCTGCAAAATTTACCAGTTAGGTTTGGGTGGGACCAATTACAGGGCACTGTCAGCAGCAGAGCTGGGAGACCTGATTTAAAAACATAACCACATGTTTGTTTTTCTGTGTGATGGCTTCTGTTAGGGAGATCTGAGCAGTAGTGGCTGTACTGGGATGTTCTTGTTTCAGCACTTGGAATTGTAGCTGTGGGACTGTGAACTCCCTTCTGCTAGTTAGGACTCTTAAAGCTCCATGAAGTGGCGTCAGTTACCTCCTAGTTTCTCAAGAACAGAGAAAGCACTGAAGCCCTTTTCAGCACTAGGATTAGGTGTGCCTGACAGCATTGAAGAATCATAGACTTGTCTGGGCTAGGAAAGACCTTTAAGATCATCTAGTCCAACAATTAACACAGCTGTCCCAAGGCTACTGCTAAACCCTGTCCCTGAGCTCCAGATCTCCATGACTCTGAAACACATCCAGGGATGGTGATTCAACACCATCCCTGGGCAGTCTGTCCATTCCAAGGCCTGAGGAACCTTTTCATGAAGAAGTTTTTCCTCATGTCCAACCTAAAGTTCCCCTGGTGCAGCTTGAGGCCATTCCCTCTTGTCCTATTGGTTATTTCTTGTGAGAAGAGACCAACCCTCACCTCTGTATATGCTCCTTTCTGGTAGTTGTAAGCATCAATATGGTCTCCCCTAGCCTCCTTCACTCCACACTAACCAGCCCCAGCTCTCTCCATCACTCCTCACAGGAGATGTTTTCCAAACCCTTCCCCAACATTGTTGCCCTTCTCTGGACCTGATCCAGCTTCTCAATGTCTTGTATTGAGGTGCCCAAACCTGATCACAGTACTCAAGGTGTGGTCTTGCCAGTGCTGAGTATGAAGAACGCAGAGGCATACCTCCAAAGAGCTTTGCTAGTTTCAGTAGAGATCATAGCATGTTAGGGGTTGGAAGGGACCCAAAGTGATCATTGAGTCTGAGATGTGGTAGTTCATGGCAGCTAGAAGCCCAGCTTGGAGACATTTTCAGTTTGATTGTTGGTTGCTGTAATACAGAAAAATAAACCCTTGATTTCTAGCTGTTACAGCAGTACCAGCATCTCTGGCATCTGCTGATTGTCCTGTGATGCTTCAAGCGCTGTAGAAAATGGACTTTAACCTTCTTCCCAGTATCTGGGATTATAATGTTAAGTTGCTAAACGCATAATAAATCCCTTTGTTCTCTGTGTAGTACTTCCTCGTGCTGACAGAGATAAGATTACAAACAGCAGCAGTCTCTGGGCTATGACCCAAATGAGATGCTGGAACTCTGGAACTCGTTCTTTGGAGTCTCCTGCTCAAACCTGTTGATGTAGGATTGGTTTGGGAAATGTGATAGGGAAAGAAAATACAAACATGAGTAAATCAGTGTGTTTGAAAGCCTCATGGTTTTCCTGAGGAATGGAGTGGTACTTCAGCACTTGAGGCACATCCTCAGCTTCCTCTACAAAGCATCATCCATCCTATCAACAGGGATGAGGCTCCAATGCCTCACACGTTTGTGTGTGAGAACCAGGTATGTTCTTGAAGTAAATGGTGAAGCAGGAACAGATTTCAGTGGGAAAACACTGGGGTGTTGGTAACCAAAGATGATGTGGTAAGCGTTAGAGAGCCACTGCTCAGTTGTCTGTTCTGTGTGTGCTTGGTTGAAAAATGTCACACACAGAAGAGCTGTTTCTGACAGTATCCCAATCTACTTGGTTTTCATTTACATGAGCATTGTAAATGGCAAAGCAGAGAGCTCCCTTTGTTTCCAGTGGCACACTCTGTACAGTGGGCTTTGTCCCCAAATATTTTAGCTGGCAGCAGATAGGAGAGGTTAAAAAGCCCTTCAGAAAGCACTACTTGATTAGGAAATGTGTAAATTAGTTTTCAAGTGGAAACTGTGAATCTGCTAATTCATTTCTGGAGGTGAGGGAGGCACTGGGGGCTGTCTTTACTCTTAGTTTCAGTCCTTCTGAACCTCATGAGGGTCTAGGTTGAGATGGAAGCCCTGTTTGCCCTGTGAGCAGAATGGAGTTACCCTCAACTGTGTTTAAGTACAGCTGCTGCTGCTCCATTTCTTGTTTGGCTTTCTTGATGAGCACAGACAGCAAATCCCTCTGCAGCCTCTTGGATCACAGAATCACAGAACATTAGGGATTGGAAGGGACCTTGGAAGATCATCTAGTCCAATCTCCCTGCCACAGCAGGATCCCGTAGATCAAGTTGCACAGGAACATGGCCAGGCAGGTTATAAATGTCTCCAGAGGAGACTCCGCAACCCCTCCTAGGCAGCCCATTCCAGTCCTCTGTCACCCTCACTGAGGAGTTGTTCCTTCTCATATTGATGTGGAACCTCCTGTGTTGCAGCTTACACCCATTGGCCCTGGCACCATCCTCCTGACGCCCAGCCTTCACGTATTTATAAACACTAATGATCTGAATTTCACTTTTGTCACAATTCCTAGAAGGATCAGAAAGGTCTCACTGGTTAGTGGGTGGGTGCTGGATATGTGCTGGACGCTCTTAGTTTGAATGAGCTCCTCTGTGGCTAAGAAGGACTCACTGAGTTTCCAGGTTTGTTGGGATCTGGTTGGTACTGTTCTCCCCAGGGCCTGAGGAAGGGATGACTTTTACTATTAGACTAAGTCGTAACAGCCTGTTTTATGTTGCCTGCAGTATAGTCCTTGAAGGAGCAAGGGGAACAGAAGTGCTGCCAGCTGCTAATCTCATGCCTGACAAACGCACAGAGGAAAGAATGTGTTCTAATAAACAGCAGAAAAACAACTTCAGAAAAAGTTAATTAAACAGTGCGGGGTTTGGAGGTGCAGTAATTCAGTAAACTGATGCTTCTCGCCACGATCTTTCCATTATTTTGTTCCACCCCGTGACTTTTATTTGGGTTTTAAATCAATAGATGAGTCCTGTAGGTAACAAAAGAAAAAGGACTGCGTAATACTGAAGTGTTGACTAAGAAATAATGTACACTCTCTAGTTTTTGCCATAATCATAAAAAAAGCCTGGATTCTTATGGGGGTAGTTCAGATGAATCATACCTGCAGCCCCAAAAAGCAATGAGTTATTTCAGCAGTCATAAAAAGAAGACCACAGTCTGTCGTGGGAGAAAGGGGCTCCTTTTATAATGTTAAATTCAGTGCTTTTCAAATACCGCTGCTTTAAAGCTGGGGATCCTGCACAGGAAACAAGGATATGACAAAAGGTATTTTGGGAAAGAGGAATTTCAACCTCTGGTTAAAGGGAGATGAAGACTCTCTTTCTGGAATTCATTTTTAACGCTGTCTTGGTGGGGCAGGAGTCCATACAGAAAGAAATAAACCCTGGTGGAAGGCAGCACTGAAAAATCCTCTGTGTGTATGTCTGTGTGTATGTGTGTGCATTTTAAAGGCTGCGAGGCCAGCTCATCTCCTAATCTGCCAGCTTTTGATGGATTCAAACACTATATTAAACCCAACGCAGCCATTTGAAAGGGTTTTTATTTAGTATGTTTCTTCTTCCTGCAATTCATGAGGGATTTTCCTGTTCCATTCTTACTCACCTTATTCCATCAAAAAATTACTTCAGCCCCTTCAAACTACTAGAAAGGGTCTGACTTTGATCCTGACTGGTAGATGACAGAAGGTTGAGGTTCGAATATTAGGGCTGACCCATTAAAACACTACAGCAGCTGTGAACTGCGCTTCTGCAGATGTGAATTGCTCCCAAAACACTGTGGATTTGGATAAAGTGGAGATTTTTTAGAAGGACTTGTTTGGATTCATAAGTCTGGTTTTGATCCTCCTGAACTATGCTCTAAGAACTGGAAAGAACAACCTCATTGATACCAGTGTGTATGCGGGAGTGGAATTAGAATCCAGTTCTTGGTCACTTTAGTAATTTTTTTGGTTGGTTTTCTCTGAAATGCTGGGTCTTTCTACTAATTGGTGGCTTGGGAGGAGTTGTTCAGCCCTGTGATGGTGCAAAATCTTCTCCAACAGTGTTAAGCACAGTTTGGTGCTGAAATCTGAATTGCAGCTGAGCAATAGTCCTTCCTCCAGCAGAACCAGTACAGCCCCAGAACCCTGCCAAAATCTGTCTGCAGTTGTCCTGTATGTTTGAAAAGCAGATTCATTTTGAAGGTGTGATTATAAATACCAAGAAACCAGGATTAAAATTTTGTAATAAATGAAGAGTGCAGCTCAAACTTAGGTGAATCTGGTTGTGATAAATTCAACTAGTTGTGAGGAGCAGCTGAGAGAGCTGTGGCTGATTAGTTGAAAGAGGAGGAGGCTGAGGGGAGACCTTATCGCTGTTTACAGCTGTCTAAAGGGAGGGTGTAGAGAGATGGGGGTGAGTCTCTTCTCACAAGGATAGGACAAGAGGAAAAGGCCTCAAATTGCACCAGGGGATGTTTAGGTCAGATATTAGGGAAAAACTTCTTCATGGAAAGGGCAATCAGGCTTTGGAACAGGCTGCCCAGGGAGACAGTTGAATTGCTGTCCCCAGATGTGTTTCACAATCATGAAGACCTGGAGCTCAGGGACAAGGTTTAGCAGTGGGTTGGGACAGCTGGGTTATTGGTTGGACTTGATGATATTGAAGGGCTTTTCCTAAATGTTTCTATGAATCTATGAATCAGGAGTTCAATTAGAAGTTGTTAATATCCCTGGGGGATTTTTGCATTTTCCTGGTCAAGAAGAGGGGTGCAGAGCTCACAGAGAGCCACTGACTGTCAAGAAGAGGTTTGAAAGGTTGTATCTCCACCAAGGAGTCCAATTCATGTCCCAGCAGTCTGCCTTCTCTTCTTTGGAAGGACCTCCACACCTAGCAAGTGGTGACTCTGAGTGGAGGAATCTGCAGGAGCTCAGGGATGCAGTAGGTGAAGATTGTTGTCATCTTTCTTAGAAAGAGAGAGAGAGAGAGAATTGAGTTATTAAGATGCATGTAGAGATGCACTGCAAGTTCCTTGCTTTTATTCCGTATCTGTCAAGCTGTGGAGTAATTTTGTTATTAATGTGACACTTTGGATGGCTCTTAGTAGGTCTGTGTCATCACTTTAGCAGCGATTTCTTGTGTCCTGGGGACAGATCCTGCTCACGCATAGAACTCCTAGCCAAGACAGAAAGTTGCACAGTATCCATCGGTAGCGTGAAGCCTGTCTTGGCACAAATCTCGTTTCCACGCTGAGATTAGCACAAATTTGGGTCTATGCATTTTTTAACATCTAAGACTGTACAGAGCCCTGGAGCTACAGCTGTGGCACGTGGGGAGTCCCCACAGAGTGTCCGAGGGCAAAGGAACACAAGCAGAGCATAAAGCCCCTTGCAAGGCTGAGCAGCTCAGATGGTCGCTGTGAATGATGCTCAGCTCACACTTCCTCCCCTGCCTCATGTGGAGCAGCTGGTTTTTCTAGGATTCACTAGCGGTATGCAGTTACTGGTGTCTGTGAAGCAGTCTGAATGCACAATTTAGATATGCTCCTATACACATATTGGTGCATCAGGGACTGTTACAGTCAGATGGGAGAACTTGGTTTTTTTCAGACTTTGCTTGAGAAGTGAAAGGAGAGGAAGCTGTGGAGGTTGTGGCTGGGAAGGGAGAACTGAGAGATCATCTGCAGGAGAGCATCCTGACTCATACAAAGGGTATGAGAAGGACCAGAGAGAGTTTATGTATTAATTTTTTTTTTAAAAAGAAAGATGGCAGTGGTGAAGTTGATGATCCTGTGGGTTCTTCAGATCCCTCCATGTAAACACTGGTTAGAATTATTCCAGTTTAAAATAGCTCATAGCACAACATGTACTGCAAGTAACAAAGTTTTGCTGAAAATCAGAGGGACAAGGGCAGCTTTTAAGGGCATTTAGAAATACTGCCGAGTCCATAACACAGGAGTTTTTGCCTCTCTAAGATTTTAACAGACCTTGAAGCCACAAGAAGACCTGGATGATACAAGAACACCTCTAGTTGTAGATGCTACTCAAAACTCTGCCTCTGTGTCACCTTCAGAGCATGTCTTCATCCAGTTGAATGTGTGTCTGTCCTTCAGAAGACCATTGCCTTGTTTCCTTAGAAGATGAAGCAATTAACTTTGCTATCTTGGCTGCATTCTCGTAACACCAGTCAAAAATCTTCCTCCCAGTGTTCCCATTAACATTGGGCAGCCATCTTTCCTGCCCCTCATTGCACTGGTGTTCCAGGTGCAGAGAGTCCACAGGTTTGGGTGCTGTTTGACTGTATGTGTAGATGAAGTCATTCTTGTTGTACAGAGACCACCTAAGGTGCTTTGCAGAGAGAGGCTTTTGTTTAAATGCTTAGCAATCTCCAGACCTGTTTCTAATTAGTTCGACTGCATCGAAGAGATCTTGCAAATGGAGAAGAATGAAATTCCGAAGTTATGCAAATTTTCTGAATAACTTGGAGAAAATTATCATAATGGTCCCATGTAGCCTCACAATCTAGGAAACATCAAATTGCATTTTGAATTACCTAGTTCCCTTACGGAGGCAGAATAGGCTGCTCCTCTTCTGGGCCAGAGGCAGGGAACTTGGCTTATCCTTACAGCAGCCAAACTGGTAAGAACTGGACTAGCTGTCAGAGCCATGACACCTGGTATGTGGAAAGGACATGACTTGCTTATTTAAATACTTCTTTATGTCAACCTTCTGAAAACATGAACCTCTCCCCCCCACCGTTGCTGTGGCATTCATGTGCTTGTGAGACAGCTGGTGACAGCGTGGAGTAGGACCTTAAGGAAGAGAAATCTCACACAGCCTCCTCCATTCTCTGTGTGCATCACCGCCTGCTTCCATCCACCCACCTGGCTGTCCCAATTCCCTCTCCTGAAGTTTCCCCACTGTGTGCTGAGGAATTCCCCACGCTGAGACCATGGGGCAGTGTTTTCAAGCTGCAGATGGTGGCTCTGCCACCTCCCTCTCCTTCTCCCTCATGTCCTTCCCTCCGGAATTTGGTTGACCCAGCTGTGTGCCATCACACCTGGGTCACTCACACCTGGGAAGCTGGAGGAACCTTCTTCACTCTCCACAGAGAGCAGTGTTGTAGTGGTTTGGAAACTATGTTTGGAAACCATCATCAGCAGGCAGGCAAATGAAGGTGCTGAGCCCTGCTGCAACTGGCAGTATAAGCATAGGAACCTCTGACAACTGCTTTTCCTCTGCAGACAGGCTTGCACAGGCTGTCCCAGAGGCCAGTGTTGTTCAGATGACTTCCCTCTATAACACCCTAGCTCCTGCAGAATGCTGGGAAGCCCAGAAACAGAGCATTGGCTCGTCACAAGATGTTTGAAGGTTGCTTTTTCCAAAGAGCGGCAGTTAATAATTAGTCTATTAACGAGAAGGCACCATGGGGACAACCACAGCCCTGGCTCACTAAGCAAAGATGTGTTGCTGAAAGGCTTGGATAATTTTAAAATCCACCAGTAGTGCTGAAGGAGGGGGTGGTTGGGAGGTGGGGATGGGGTGTGAACCTTCTTTTGGAAAGGGAACACTGCATCTTTGTGCAGCAGTGTTTTCTCCCTGTGCTTAGGCTTGTTCAACAGTAATCTGAGTGTTTCAGCTTCTAACACACAGTCAGGAGAGGGCCTGGCACAAACCCACGAGATTTAAAATACTGCGTCACACCAGCTGTCCACTTGCAGACAGAGGGGATGGGTTGTACTTGGAGACGAGGAAGCTTTGGTGAGGGTAACAATGATGAGCTATGGTTTGATAGATTTGCTGGAGCTTAGGGCAAGATGCAGATTTATGTAGTGACTTCACGCATGCGGTTGGTCTGCTCTGATGTAATCCCAGTCCACGTATCCTATCTTGATATTTAATCCAGGGCAAGAAGAATGATTCCCCCCCTCCTCCCCATCATCCATGCTGTAGCTAAGCACAGAGCCACCCTGCATGAAACAAACTGGACAGCTGCCTGCTTGGCTCCTGCAGAATCCGAACATGTTCGATTCACATAGTAGCAGGGATTGAAATAAGTTTTTAGTCTGTATACACTTGTTTCTTACCAGCTCTTATAGCTTTGCGCTGCTGGAGGAATCGAATTGCTGCTGAACAGCATTACGTGCTTACTCCATACATCCATGTTGCCCCTATACATGCTCCGCAAAATCTGCTTGCATTATTCCAAGAGAAACTGTTCCCTCGTACACTACCTGCTGATAGGGCTCATTTTCACAAGTTCTTTTCATAGGGAAGCCAACAGGATACAGCTAGGGAATGCACAGGAAAGGCTGCAAGTTCAGTCTCTTTTTCAAGACATTATGCTAGCAAGGAAGCGGCATCCCACACACTGCGGTAAACACAATGCAAAGCACATCTGTGCTCAGAGCAGCACAGAGGTGCTCACCCCTCTTGGCCCCTCTGAGCCCATTGTGCACCGTGTGCCACAATCTCCTCCAGTGGGAGAGGCTACAGAATAGGCGTGTTGAAGTACCACCCATCCTGTGCTCTGCAGGTCATCACCTTTACTAATTTCAGAGCCAAACTTTCTGTAAGTCATCTAGAGCGGCCAGCTAGAAAGCAGGTCTCCATCAAATAAAGTATAGCACAGATCTAGTTTGCAAATAGTAAATACCTGGAGGTCACATTCTGCAGTGATCAGACCATTCAATCCTTTCTTTACTTAAAAAACAGCCCCTGAATACTGAGAACTGCTCTGTGTTCTTTTCTGATCTCAGGACTTTATTTTCCTGAAATGTCCTTTCCTGTAACCGGGTTTTTATGAGCACACACTTTTCTCGAGAATGTGGTGTGTGTGAAGCACAAGAGAATTTGCTTATTTAGTACTGAGAGAAAGCAAAATGACTCATAGATGATACTCTGTCCAAAGGGTTAGATTTTCAGAAACAAGCTAATTTTCCTCTTTCTTTGTCCTTTTCTTCAGCTAAATCCACACCAACTGCAATGGTAGGGGGTTTTGTTAGTTTTGTTGGTTACATCAGTTTGTTTGGTATGTTTTGGGGTATTTTTACATGAGGAGTGGTGGAAACCAGTAAATAATAGAGGAAGAACATAGAGTCTGCAACTACCTGAAAGGAAGGTGTAGAGAAGTGGGGGCTGGTCTGTTCTCTCAAGTAATAGGTGACAGGACAAGAGGAAATGGGCTTGAGTTGCACCAGGGGAAGTTTAAGTTGGACATCAGGGAAAGTTTCTTCATTGAAAGGGCCATCAGGCCTTGGAACAGGCTGGCCAGGTAGGGTGTTGAATTACCATCTCTGGATGTGAGTTTCTAAGTTGCGTGCATCTGGAGATTAGGGACAGGGTTTAGCAGTGGCCTTGGGACAGCTGGATTAATGGTTGGACTTGATGATCTTGAAGCTCTTTCCCAACCTAAACGTTTCTATGATTCTATGGTTTTGGTAACTGTACTGGCTCTATAGAAAACCTACATGAATTAAATAATATTTTGGAGGGTTTTAGAACAGCGTTTGCTGAGTTCTTCTGCAGGTAAGTTGCCAACACATTAAAATCCTGGTCTAGGCTATCGCCTAGTATGGCACAGTTACAGTACTGAATTTGCTCTTTTGGATTTGGCCTTTTAGTTGCAAAGCTGGAGCTTTCAGTTGTCCAAATGGGCTTCCCTGTGCTCCCTACAGATCCTTGTAACCCAGGCTGTCTGGCTCAAAACCTTCATGTTCGTTCAATGCAGATCAATTAAGTAAACTCTTCTGTACTGCTTTTTCTCCTCATTTGATCTTACATCCTGTGCCACACAAAGGTTACATAGCAGTTACCTTTGCCTCTTCTGATGCCTTTTGTTGAAACGAGTCTAAACAAAATCATGACAACTGATTACAGTTCATCTTGATGTTGGTGGAAAGTAAAATGCCTTTAATACACCTCTTATGCTAATGCTTGAATAAAAGTGTTACAGCTGTTTGGAATTCAGTCCAAGGTCTATCAGTGTCTGCCTTGACACCAGCCTTGGGAGATGAGGTCAAGCTGTGGGTCAAGTTTGTAGTGCCAAGTAGGTCAAGTCAGCTGTAACCTGCTTATCTACAGGAGCAAATCTAGACTCCTTTCTTAGCACTGTCTCTCCTCTTCCCACTCCCCATACTTGAATCCCTGCTTTTCTAGGGTACTGATGCCCGGTATTGGGTGTGTGAACAGTGAAAGAATTTGGATGCAAGTGCAATTTAACGTCTTCAGGTCTTACCAGACCATCTAGTATAATGGTGGTGTTAATGTCAGTCTGCTCAGATCACACCTGTACCAACCATCCGTAACACCTCCAGGTTTTGCACACTCTTCACTGAGTGGCTAGAAAAAGGATTGCAGCTACCTTGAGCTTGTCCCACAAAAGAAATGCCTACTGCCTGTGATACCACAAAGGCCTTTCCCTAAGTAGAATTTGGACTCAGTGATCTGAAAGGTCTTTCCCAATCAAAACAACATGGTGATTCTGTGATTCAAATGCGCTGCCTCTCCAGCTGTCCTTTCTTTGCACTCTGTAAACACATTAGACTCCAAATAATCAAGTGGTGAACTGGTTGTTAATCCATAGGGGTGATGTCATGGGGAAAGATCAAAACAAAGCAGAGGCAACACAAAGGGCATCAATTGTTTGTTCTTCTGTCCTGTTGCAATTCGTTTTGGAGATGAAGCTACACGTTCTTTTTAAACTCAGTTGTTTAGAAGACTCAGTGACTAGACTGTTGAAATCCAGTGGTCATCTGAATCAGATGAAATAGATCAAAATAACATTTTCCCTGGCTAAAATCAGTGAGGATGTTTCCTGACCCTGATTTACTTGCATAGGGTATTTGCAGATTGCTTCGTTTCTGCTTAGTAGCAGTACCTTTGTATTTCATGATCCAATTTGAAAGGACTCCTCTTGTTTTTTAAAGATCCCACATTGACCCTCAATGACGTTTCAAGTACCGTTTAAAATCTTGTAGCCTCACTGAGTTGTCTTCAGCTCTCACCAATTTCTTCCATAGTATTGTTTGAAGCTTAATGCAGTATTCTGACAAACAACTGACACAGAAGAAAAAGTAATTTACTTTAAAAAAAGCTATTATTGACTAGAGAGTGAGTAAAGCAAGAAAAGTTACTCTTCCTGTTTCAAGTGAAGAATTAAAACCCCAGCATGAGTTAATAGCATCATTCCCTTTGAAGTCTGGCAATCTCAGTGTATTCCTGACTTCTGGTCAGGGCTCCCAGAGGATCATTAACTTTGACAGATGCTGGTCTGTAGTCTGTGCTGTGAGATTGGGGGTTACTGAATGTGCACAGAGTTATTAATATAGGCTTTGGTAACATAATGTAAACACCTCACCAATCCTGTGATGACAACGACTAATTGGTGATGTGTTGTGGGATTCAGAACATTGAGCTGCTGGGAGACAAGGTTTTCAATTTATTTAAGTGATGCCATCCACCACAAAATCTAGCTTGAGCTCAACCCCAAACTACCTCTCACTGGGAGTGATGCACTGGAGAATAGTGCCTATCCCCAGTACCAACTGCTTGCTACATCATGGCGATACAGCCGGAGAGGGCAGCCAGGCCTTGGGAGCTGGAGAAATGCTCTTTGTCCTTCTCCCTAGATAAGGCCAGTGAGGGAAGATCCTGGGAATCTAGGACTGGTGGGCTAGAAGGAATTGGGGACAAAAGCAGTGAACAGGAATTGTGGCCAGCTCTTAGGACAAAGGGAAGGAAATGGGTATCATCCAATAAAACCAAAGATTCACTGATGGGTAACAGAAGAGTAGGAAGAATCTTCTAGATTTCACATGTAGGCAGACTCATTTTTCTTTCATTATGTCACTGTTGGTTTTCTGAATTACAAAATGGGCTTTGAGTAGTGTTAACACCTGTTCTAACATCAGAAGCCAACTAAGGCAGGAAAGGAAAGAAAAGAGCGAGACCTGTAACAGCATTCTTGGTTCAGGCTGGATATTTCATCACAGTAAGGTGGCTTTTTCTGTCTCCTCTTCTGAAGGAGCTGTAGAGGAGTCCTGCAGGGCAGCAGAGATGGATAGCCCTGACTTGCATGAGTTATGGATGTGGTGAGACTCCAGCAATGAAGGATGAACTTGTTGGGTGCTTTTGTTAATGGCTGATTAAGCTCCCATTCACATCTTAAACATGCTAATTACAAAGCTTCTAAATATAGAAGAGGAAAAGTCCCTCTTTCTCCTGGAGCCTGTGAATAACTAATTTTAAACACTTGCTTGTGGCAGCTGTTTTCTTTAATAAATGTGGGTCCTCTGAGTAGCTTTTGTAAAAAGTTCCTCTGCAGGCAGGAGTTTCCCTTTAATGCGCATAGCTTGAATGGTGTGTTACCCGTGGCAGCAGCAAAAATAAGGGCTTAGCAATAAGCTGTGTTAGATCCAGGCTCATGCATTTTCAGCTGGTGGTACCAGGGACAGAGCACATGCCACCAACTTTTAAGGGCTTCAGAAGATCCATCTGGTTCACTAAACTGCTTTGACCAGCTGTGTGTGCCCTCTGAACCCATTACAATGGCCAAGCCAAACAAAGTGCACTGGATTAAGTGACTGTGAATACAGATTCTGAGCTTCGGTCCCAAAATTGAGTCACTTCATCATCTCGGCAGGCTCAGGGCTTGCTTGTGGCATTGATCTGGGAAGCATTAACTTGCTGAAAGGTGTCACTTCCCCTCACTTGTGTATACCTCAGGTCCTGAACCAGCACATTCCTCAGCTGCTGGCCTAAGGCAGTGAGGTTAGGAGCCTGCAGAGACCTTACCAAGGGCAGATGTAGCCCTCGGTATCCCGCCAGCAGCATATGAGCAGAATGTGATGCTCATCATCTTTCAGGTTTTAGTATAAGTTTCCAGGGATTAAGTTAGGCAAAGATCCTTCTATTACTTCTGCAGCACCCACAGTTTTACTCCATACACAGAAAAGATGCCATTAATACCAAACCCTGTGGAATAAATGTGGGATAACACGACGTCAACCAAGCCACTACAAAGAATAGAAAGAAAATTAAGTGGTTTAGGTAATTCTTTGGAGGCTGTGTAGGAGAGAAAGAGCAATTAATGTACCTAGTTGATATTCTGAGTTGTATGATAATGGGACAAAACCAGAGTGGTTGGCAGAGTTACTTAATTCCCCCAATCCCTCCTCCCTCACTGCTCTATGTACCTACTCAGTCACAGTAATGCACATCTCTCAGAAGAGGAAGGCCTGAGAATGTCATTACCAAATTGAGACCCAGTTTTGGAGCGTTTCTGTGAAATTTGCTTCATCTCCAGGGTTCTGGATGCGTAGGAAGGGTGGGAGGATTTTTTGCAGCAACTCAATGATAGTGGTCTTTGGGCTCCAGTTATGCCCCACTGCCATAAATTGGTGTGCAAAACCCCATGTAACAAAAGCCACAACACTGAAGAGCTGAAAAACAAATGGAAAAGGGTCTGAAGTGGAAAGAAAGGGAGAAAGTGATGTGCACTGGAATTGAATGGCAGGGTCGGACACATAACTCTGGGAGCTTTGAGCTTTGGAGAAGGCGACGGACATCAAAGCACAGATACCTTTTGTAAGTCTCTGTTTCAGTGGGAGTGCTCGTGTAGCTGTAGCTATATCTTACTGGGGCTTAATTGCCTTCAAAATTCCATCCTAATTTTGTGTGGAGCCAGTATATTCATTTGTCCCCCAATACTGTTAAGAGTGGGCTCAACTCTCATGTTGACTTCATCTCATTTGAGTCAAACATTTCATCTACCCACTGCATTGTTCAGTTTTGATTGTTAAAAATGCCTATTTTTAAAATTCTTACTGGGTTTATTTTTATTAGGCTCAAGCAGCCTCTTGTGCTAGGACTGACTCACCCCGTACTACACTCATGCAGGTGCAATTGCATTCAGTTCAGCAAAGTTATTTCTAGTTTATACTGGTAATACAGGGCCTTACCTAGTGTGAGTCACCTGCTAGTTCTCTTCAGCACGAAAAAAAGGAAATCTGCCTTGTTCTAATTTATTTTTTTTAGTGTAAGCTAAATGAGTAATCCATTCCACAGCAGGTAACGGGAACTGAATGGCTGTGGCGGTTCTAGCACGGCACGTGTGCAGCGGGAAAAGAGACAGCACAACAGATTGGGTAATACCAATAAACCTCTTGCAGGCATGAGCACAGGATGGGCCACAGGTATGGGGAGCTGTAACACCACGTCCTTTAGATTTCCCAGGAGGGAAAGAGGGTTAGCTTGGGCTTGTTCAGAAAATCACATATCCCTTGAGCTTGACTGGATGATGTGTCAATTCCCAGGTTTATCCCATAGCATCTGCTAAAGGCAATTCAGCAGCTAGTTCCTCTCTAGACTCCTCTTGGGGATATAAACCAGAATAGCTTGTCCAGATAATCTTTTAAAATAAACAACTCAACAAGACCCACAAAAATCTCTGAACCAAGAAAACAGAAATCTCTACCCTTCAGTTTCCTTCTGTTAATTCACACGACTATGCTATTAAAAGAGGCAACTTCTGTGATTCTGTGATTCTCATTTCCTTGTTTATAGAGGTCTCATTTGATGGGAGACTGGTGTGAGTGGTGATCTGTAACCATAAAGCAGATAGACATTGATTGATACTGTGTTTTCAAAAGCAAACTGAAGGCAATGCTTGGAAGCAGCTTTATATTCTCAACCCATCTTTTTGTTGGTGAGCAGTGTCATTAGATCTGATTTTTGAAACACTGAAAGTTCAGAGGTATCTTTGTGCTGTGTATCAGAATCTGCCTAGTGGTGTTCATGCAAAGAGTGATGATACGGAATCTCTAAAGGGCTCCTTCACCTATGTTCATGGAATGGTTTGGGCTGGAAGGGTCATTCAAAAGTTATCTTCAACTGCAACATGAAAACTCAGTGCCTGTCAATGAAGTCACTAACTTGGCTGATGTAATCCTTGACTGTGTTTGGAGTGCAGGTGTGGAAATAATAGGCAACAACAATGAAAACCTCTTTATGTATTTTTAAAATTCCTGTGACTAGGCAAATGCTGTCATCTGTGACTGCACAGTTTCCCAGTGCAATAAAAATACTCTTGAATATGTAACTGATGAGAACAGGGATGTTACACTCAAATGCACAGAGCACTCTAAGGCTGGGTCACCCCTTCAACAAGGAAATTGTTGCTAATCCAGAGTTATTACTCAAACATGAAGGTTGGCTGAAAGAGAAACACTTGATAAAATTATATCAAAGGGGGTAACCACTACAGGGAAAAATAGTTCTGACACAATAAGGCATTTTCAGAGGAAAGAATTAACTTGTAAAAACTTCATTGGAAAATTTAAGTCATATAGCAGAGATAGAAATGTCAACACATTTGCATTTCTTGGGAATAAGGTATTTTGATCATCCTGGATTGGAAGGACCAATCGCTTGGGAGTTTTTTCAGTATTTTTCATTTTGCAAGAAAATTTAGTGAAGTTCTACATTTGCCATAAATGAAGCTTCTGAATCTAAAGTCTTCAAAATGAAATGTCCCCTTTTTCACTCTGCTGAAATTAAAATGAAAAAATCCTCTTAGAAGCAGATATGTCCAAACAGACTTCTGCTTGTATGTGTCAGCATCCTGAACGCCAGTAACTGGAATGCTGATGCTGCTAGGGATGTTTTTGCTCCTTTGCAACTACCCAAGTTTAAATAAGTAATTATTCACACAATGAACTGTAAATGGAGTATTTTAAAATCCATTTAAATCTAGGATGCTTATGGTTCTGACACGGTCAGAATACAGAATATGAGACTGGTTTCTGCAGGTAACACTGGATGAAATATTTGACAGCCAGGAGGCATTATTTATGCTTCACATGAAGTAGAAAACAGCACTATGTTCCTTGTGGCCATGTTTCTTCTTATTCTTAAGAAATTATACCCCTGACACCTCTGCAGCTACCCGCAGGGCCACATAGGTAACAATGCAGAGGGGCTTGCGATTATGGCCTTACTCTGTGCTAAGAAGAGTAGGAGGTTTGCAGCCTTTACTGCCACTGATGTGTTATAAAAAGCTCGTGAAGCAGAAGATGTGCTGTCACTACACTTATCTCCTCTTGCTGTTCCTAATCCTGGGCTTCAGTCAGTTAGGTCCCAAGATAGGTGCAACAAAGTGAAGTTCTATGGTCTTCTGTCTGACATTTGGTAGACAACTTGCTAGGATGTAGGGTTTCTGTTTAGAACAACTCTGCTCTAAAACTGCTGAGGTTTTTCCACAGAGTGACGACAGCCAATGCATCACATCACCAGCACTCCATCTTAATGGGCTCTCCACAGATATTCATTATTATCTGCTGGAAGGAGACATAAAAACTACTTTACTACTAGTTAGCAGAAGTGAATTTCTGCCATGTGGACTTCCTCTTAGAACATTTAGAGCAATAACTCATTCTTTACTAGCATTACCAACCCTGTCTTAAAAAGGAGGGCAACGTATGCGTATAGACACAATCACTCTGCCTTCTGCTGAAGTTAGTAGCCACTACCTTAGCAGAAAGGAATGGCTACATGAGGTTTGGGGCAATCTCATGGTGGAAGTGACTTCATTTTATTGTTCCTGATTTCTGACCTTTTCCTTTTTTCCTCCTCACCAGTGGAGCCTTCTTATCTCTGTTGTATTTTGTTCTTTTCCTGCAGGAGAAAATACAAGAAAACATCACAGAGGTAAGAGTAAATCACAGAGGACTGGAAGTATTTGTGAGTTGCTCATCTCTTTTTCTTAGGGGGTTTGAAGGAGGATTTTCCTGTTACCAGTTTGGTTTTGTTCCCAGGGAAATGCCATTCTGCTGATTGTTTCCCCCCTTTGAAAGTCCATCTTGTGCTACTGGTGCTCCAAATCCCCTCTGACGTTAGTGCTAGCTCTCCCTCAGTAAGGACAGAAATATTTATCCTTGAAGGTCAAACCCTAATAAAAGTCACTCTGTTCCTTCTGCAAGATTTGCTGGTTCTAACTCCTATCACTTACTCATGCTGTACTAACAGAATGGATTGCGGGCTTGTGGTGTTGTTAATGATCCATGCCTTTGCAGGAGACTGAAGGAAAATGGGGATCTTGTTGATTAACAAGCCGTATTACCGCTACCTGATCCAGATATCTTAGAGCCTCCTTGCAGGAGGGAGGCCCGGTGGGGGTCTCTGATAGATTCATTTTTCTATCTTTGGAGCCCTTGTGCTCAGTTGTCTGAGCTCACACTTTGTGACACAAAATGGTTTTGGAGCTGACCTGACTTCCTCAGCCAGGAGGATTAATTGATGACTTAATCTCCTGACGTGCTGAGCATCTTTAGTTCACTTTGACTTCCAGTGGTTTTGAGGCTCCTGCAGAGTGCTCTCTAAGTCTAAACCCTTCAGTTCTGCTCAATGTGCCTTTAATGTTGTGTGGTGATGGAGAGAGCTGGCAGATAAGCCAGCATGGTGGTGTGATGACCCAAAACATCACAGCCACATCTCACGTGTGCTCTCTCTTGCGTTGAAGATGATCATTCAGTTGCAGGTCTATGTATGTGCTTGTGCGTCACAGCCACAAGAGACTCAAGTGTGGTGGGTTGAGTCAGGAGTGAGATGGGTTTGAACAGTGTTAGAGTGATGGGGAATACTGATTTGGAGGTTTCTGTGCTGTACTGTGCAGGTGGCCGTTGTGAGTTGTGAGACACAAGAACAGCGAGAAGATAAATGTCTTTATAGATATTCTCCTAAATGTGGTGCTGATACCATCACTCTTTTTGTAGCTTTACTTTTCTTCCTGTTCCCTTTGTTGCTGCTATGATTGTTAATAAATAATGAATGTGTCTCTGTACAGAGGTCTGGTGTTGCTGCAAGAGGATTTGTTCTGAGGGTGTGATGGTTTCCAGTATGAATGATGGCTCTTTTGGGCCCCTGCTCCGCTCTCACTGTTCTGAGTATGGCATCCTATTTGCGTGTTTCCATGTACATGACCATGGCATCAGGGAGGATTGTGTTCAGCATCTCTTCTCAACAAGGATTTCCTATAAGCCTCAGAAGACAGAGCTGCTGGAGGGAGCCCATCATAGAGCAACGGGGATGATGAAGGAAGTGCTTATGAGGAAAGGCTGAGGGAGCTGGGTCTCTTTAGCTTTGAGAAGAGAAGACTGGGGGGGTGACCTCATTAGTGTCTATAAATATGTGAAGGGTGGGTGTCAGGAGCATGGAGCCAGGCTCTGCTTAATGTCATCTAGTGATAGGGCAAGAGGCAATGGGTGCGAGCTGGAACATAGGAGGTGCCATATAAATATCAGAAGGAACTTCTTCACAGTGAGGGAACAGGCTGCCCAGGGGGATTTGTGGGGGTTGAAGGGGGTTGTGGATTCTCCTTCTCTGCAGATGTTTAAAACTCGCCTGGATATGTTCATGTGCCTGGATATGTTCCTGTGTGACTTGATCTAGGTGATCCTGCTGTGGCAGGGGGATTGGACTAGATAATCTTTCGAGATCCCTTCCAATCCCTGATGTTCTGTGATGCTGTGAGCAACTCCTACAAGCACAATCCATGGTTTTGACAATGAAATACAGAGAACTGACTACATCAGTCTGTTTAAACCTGCCATCAGAGGATTAAGTTTTGTGTCCTATGGGATTTTGAGCTTTTGTTATTTTTCTCTTGATGAGCTTTGTGACCCTTTTGTGTCTACCAACTGGTACGAGCTCTGTGGAGGCAAGAGGCTACTCCAGGGACCAGCATGCAGCAACTGCTGAGCAGCTGCTCCTTATAACCTTGCTCAGTGGGTGCTGGCTGATGGTCCAAGGGTTGTGTAATGCAGTGGGGTGGCTGCTGTGGCTGGAACCAGACTTTGCCAGTGCCTGGAGCAAACTAACTGTCTG
Source organism: Phoeniculus purpureus (assembly GCA_028565055.1). NCBI lineage: Eukaryota > Metazoa > Chordata > Aves > Bucerotiformes > Phoeniculidae > Phoeniculus > Phoeniculus purpureus. Next base: position 29,826,408 of record JAOXOE010000506.1, read on the forward strand.
TGAGCCTTTGACTTGGATTTGCTACCTGCTGTATGATTAAGGTATAATGCTTAATGGTAAATTGCATATACAGCTGCCTGATGTAGAAGTGAAACATTTAGCACAAGTCAGCGGTAGGACACCGGTTCATTTAGTGACTGGTTTTAAGGAGTGTCTCACTGTACTGGTAATTCCAGTGACAAAATTGAACTGATGGCCTGGCTCAGACCTCCACCTTCATTTCCCATGTTCATCTATTCTGAGGTTCTCCTTTTTGCTTTGTTATGATTTTTCAAAACTGTCTCAGCAGTTCCTGTGTCACAAGGCTCTGGAGAGTGTCTGGCAGCTAAACTGAAAGTATCTCCTATTTATTTTGCATCTTCCTCCTTCTGTTGCTCTCTGGGGAGTGTTATCACGTAAGCATACCCAAGTGAATACCCATAGTAGCCCTGAGCTATGTAGGACAAACTTTGCTGTGCTCTGTGCTTTGCAGTGTGAACAGTTTCCCCTGAGTGCAGTCCTTTTGGGAAGGAAGATGAGGTATGTGCCAGGAAAGCTGGAGGAGAAAGAGGTGGAGTAAAATTTGATCCGTTCTAAAATTGTAATTGGAAATGACAGACACTGACTCTTGCATCAATCACTCCATTAACTGAGTTGACCCAAATGCTTTTGTAACAACAATAACATATCAATATGATTTTCCTCATAAACTTGGGGTTTTCACAGCTGTCTAGACAACCCTAATTTCATTAGTCTCAGCCTAGTAACTACATCTGAGCCACTGTACTGTGGTGTCAATTAACGACAGCAACAGCAGAGAAATGGAATGCTTAGTCAGAACTCAGCTTATCTATCACTCTTCCATCTAGTTCCCCCTGGGTTACAGAACACCAGGTAGCTTATTAAGTAGTAGCTGGAGAGGTGGTCAGCAAGTAGGAGAACTGGACAGGAAGCCAAAACTCTTTTGAACTTCCAGGTCTTGGGTTGGTTTTGTTTTTTCTGGAGCATCTGAGACTTCAGTTATGTTTGATCTGACTGTTGACACTCCAGGTTATCCTCAAGACAGGCAGTCATGGGCTGTCCATGTTTTCCTGGGAGATACTTGGCACCTACAACTTCCCAGGAGATTAGAAGGGAAATGAACCCTTCCAGTAGCCCTTGGCAATCCCCTCCTGGATTGAGTTTGTCTGTCGCCTGCACATTTAGCTAGTGTAGGCACATTTGCACTACGAAGGACTCATTAAAGTCCTATTTATCTTCTCAAAATGTGTCAGATAAATAATCTGTGTTACCTTACATGGCATAGATGTTCCCACAGCATGTTAACACATCCAGTTACACAGAACTGCAGGTGTTGCTGCTTTAATTTAGTCTCAGGGTCATTACTTGTACAGTTTGATTTTCTATTATGATGCAAATGCTTCTTTTACAGTGAACTTACTGTAGATAAAGCCAAGTGAAAAGAGTTCTGCTGTTTTATTTATCCATTGCAGATGGATGGATGGATGAATGGATGGATGCATGGATGTTTTCCCTGTAAGTAACTGTTATTTCTGTGCATGGAGTACAAACTGGAAGAGGTAATGTAACCAAAGTGCTTTTGAAATATGGCTGTGACCCTGAAAGGAGCATCCTAACAGGCCCTGCAAGATACTAATGTAATTTCTTTAAAAAAGATTGTCCTCTAATTAAAAAAAAGTTGACATGTGATACAAAACACATGGCCAGAACATCAAGCCTTCCCTAATTTTCGTATGGGTTTTTGTTGTTTATGCATCAAATGACCAGGCAGGAAACTCATCAGCAGAGTTCTTGTCTTCCATCCCTTTCCAACGCCTTCATATTCTTTCTCACTGTGTCTGTGCTTCTTAATTCTAGTTTGCTCTAGCATTAAGCTGATACAGTCCTAGAGGAAACTGAGAATGTGAACCTGTTCTTCCTGAAAATAACAAGGAGCAGTGGCTTTATGTTAGCGTGTGGCACGAGAGGTAAAACCATAAACGCACAAATTATGTTAAATAAAACATAAGTGGAAAAGGGTATTCCCCCCCCAAAAGTTAGCTGATAGTCATTCATCATGCCCCTTCTGAAAGGCTGAGGGAGCTGGGTCTCTTGAGCTTGGTGAAATGGAGACTGAGGGGTGACCTCATTAGTGTTAATAAATATGTGAAGGGTGAGTGTCAGGAGGATGGGGCCAGGCTCTTCTCAGTGCCATCCAATGACAGGACAAGGGGCAGTGGGTGTGAGCTGGAACATAGGAGGTTCCACATCAGTATGAGAAGGAACTTCTTCACAACAAGGGTGACAGAGCACTGGAAGGGGCTGCCCAGGGGGTTTGTGGAGTCTCCTTCTCTGGAGACGTTTAAAACCCACCTGGATGTGTTCCTGTGCAACTTGGTCTAGGTGCTCCTGCTGTGGCAGGGGGATTGGACTAGATGATCTTTCGAGGTCCCTTCCAACCCCTAATGATTCTATGATTCTATGGAGAACCAGAACTGCATTTTACATTTTTTCTTCAGATACGCAAGATTTCCTAACACGACAGCATGCATCCTAAAAACAAGAGAATAAAAAGTTACAGCTGTTGACCACCAGAGTGTTTAACTTGTCCTTTTGTTCATACTTGTTTGAACATGGTACAGCAACTGAACTTGCAGACCTTTAATTGCAAAAGAGGCCTGTTTTGCTTCTAGTTTTCCTCCAGACTACAAAGACTATCTATAAATTTCCCTGAAGTAGACACAAAGGGACTGTGACTCTGTTGCCAAAAGAGCCATTTCTCATAGGTGGCATTTCTGTGGACTTCGAAGACAGAAACTCAAAACTGACTGAATGAGCATCCTGGACTTCTAATGATTCTGTGTAATAGTTTAGGGCATACTCAAGCCTGATACAAGAAATATGCTAAGTTGGCCATTTGGTGTCAAATGAGCTCAAAGACTCTGTGCTTCCATATAGGAGACCCTCATTTCCCTCTCTTTAGATATATTTTTTTAGGGTGAGATCTTGCCCTCCAACATGTGGTCTCCATTAATACACTACATCTGTACGACTTTATTTAACTTTTATGTGAGAAACTCAGTATCAACTGGACAGTTAGTACAAATATATATTAAGGAAACCCATAAAACCTGTAAATCATAGCTCTGTGACAGAGTCTGGGGTAATAAAAAAATGAATCAGTGAATATAATTTTCTGCAGAAGGAGGGTTGTTTTCTGAGATTACTATTTTGCACACTGCAAGTCACAGAAACAAATACAGATTTGCTGAAACTCATAATCAGCTAGAAATGAAAAGTCATATTTTTCTCAATATAAGGTCGGGAGAAGGCTGAAGTCCAAAGAAACAAATTGCAGTAACTCAATAACAGTGTAGTCCTGAACCACCATTTCTCAGATAAAATTCAAGAATCTGCATCAATCACCAAATTCACCAAAAATAAGTCACCCTCACAATATGCCTTCATGGGATCTATGTCTCCTTGTCTGGAAATAAACGTGTGTGCATTTCCTTGACACCTACAGCCTTTTCTATAGTTGTGATAACTTCAATTTTCTGATAGACGACCATTATTCCCTGGCAATTTTCTACTGAAGTGACATTATCTCATAATTCTCTGCATATTTTTTCTGCTTGATGCTTCTTGAAAAACTGTAAATCTAAATTTTCTATCAGCTTGGTACATAAAATGAATCGCTCAGTACTGCAACATGCATAGGTGAGCATGCTGCTTTTATCTCAGATTTGCAGTACACAATTAAAAATAAGCAATCCTCAAGATCCATTTACTCAGAGGAGATACAAAGACAGATTCTGCTCAACTGTATCTACAAAGGTCATGTACTTGAATTACCACATTCAAGAACAGTTATCTTCAAACTGAAAAACCATTAACCTCTTCAGATGTTCTGTAACACTCTTCTGCTTGTTTAGATGCCAAAGCAACTACAAATTTTCAGGAGTATTTACACAACCAAAACTATCTGATTCTGCAGAATTATAGAAAGGTTGTCCAATAGAGAACCAAAAGGAGTCACTACCTTCACACTTCTAATCTTTTTGTCTCACGTTGTATCGAAAATTGAAATGATGAGACTTCACAGCACTGGAAGGGGCTGCCCAGGGTGGGTTGTGGAGTCTCCTTCTCTGGAGATGTTTAAAACCTGCCTGGATATGTTCCTGTGCAACTTAGGGATTAGAAGGGACCTTGAAAGATCATCTAGTCCAATCCCGCTGCCAGAGCAGGACCACCTAGACCAAGTTGCAAAGGAACCCTAATGTTCTGTGATTCCGTGAATGGTACCTTAAACCTTACTCGACTTTGTTTTCTTTGTGTCTCGGTTTACCATTTTCTATTTGTTAAATTTTTTTGTCACCAGTTCTGCTCTTCAGTTAGGCAAGGAGCATTTTATCTTCAAAGCACACCTTCCAAAATAACTCAACCTGTCTGTATTCTGCATTTTCTAAAAACCTCAGTACATTTTTTTTATTCCATTATCTGAGTTACTAATGAAAATATTGAAGAGTACCAAAGCTGACCAGCCCTTGGAAAACTCCCATTTGATATATTTTACACTGAGATATTGATTTCACATTGTTTTTATCAAGGCAGTACTCCACTAGCTCACTTACGAAGACATTATACACACCACTGTCATTCTCCCATCCTACCAGGGAATGCCCTTCTGGATTAGGAAGTTTTTCTTCTGTGTGATTTGATCACAGCGGAATATACATTAAAATGCAGTTCCAATGCGATATGGAGGTAGCTTTGGAAAAATGTAATAGTTGTGTGCTTCTCTTAGCCTGCTCACAGTGGGAAAGCAGAATGAAATGCCTGGAAACAGGGTGCAACAACCCGTTCATTGGCTAAAAGACCAGATGTTGGTATTAAAAGCACCATTCAGACACACTGACAAATGTTTTATTATTCTTTTGATCTACTCTGAGAGATTCTTGTTAAAGAATCACTCTTTTTTTCCCCACTGGATTTCCCAGGACATACCATAGTTTATTTAATTGTACGGCACCTTTGGCTCTACTTCTACCTGCTCTTTTCTGCTTTTTCTATTCTGTGTTGTCAGAATGAGACCAGCATGTCACACATCTGGAGTGCAACTGCTTTTTCTCTGGCACGTGGTTTACAGGCTCGAATGAGCAGTGTTGAAAGACACAAAATTCCTGCAGCAGCTGAGTGCTTCTATCCATCTCCCACTATGTCCTCCCTTGTGCATGGGGTGTAAGGGACCAGGTTACCTCAAACCAGCACGGGGAGCAGTCACAGCTTTGTGCCACACCAGATACCAGCCTGGGGAAATGACTGAACATGATGCCTCTTACCCTGACAGCCTCTTTCTTTAGCAGAAGTTACAGCAAATCTATTGGCTTGCGTCTCTTTTCAAGTGCAACAACATTTGAGATAATATATCTGCAGCACAATGAGGGCAGATTATAATCTGGTTTAGCAAGACTTTTCATCTATATTTAAGAGCAAAAAGACAGTAGTCTAAAGCTATTAATGGTAACAACTGAATTACCATTCTTTCTATTTACTGTTTCAGCTGGGCAAAACTGGGAAAAGGTTTCAGTGATACACACAGATACACACATCATTAGGGGTTGGAAAGGACCTCCAGGAGTCTCAAGTCCAAAGCCTCTGCTCAAGCAGGATCATAGAACCTAAAATAGGTTACACAGAAACATGTCTTAAATGTCTCCAGAGAGGGAGATTCCACATCCTCCCTGGGCAGACTGTTTCAATGCTCTGTGAAGAAATTTTTTCTCATATTGAGATGTAACGTTCTGTGCTCCAACTTACACCCATTCAACATCTTTGCTGTCTCTCTCATTGTTCTGAGCTCACACAGGTGACGATTACAACCCCAAAGTACATCATGACACGGTATATGCAACTAGACACGTGATCACATGCGCAGACAATCATACAATCTCTGCATTTATACAGTTTTTAGAATCATTTAGGTTGGAAAAGACTTTTAAGATCTTTGAGTCCAACTGTAGTTCACTCCAGTACACAAGTGAAAATGTGTTCTGGTCAAACTAATGAAAGAATAAATACAAAACATCTGAGAAAAAGAACCAAAACCAATAAAAAAGAATCTTCCTGACTTTCCAGTGAAGGCTGAACTACGCTTTGTGCAACTATTTTAAAGCTATACAATCGCAGATGTTAAAGAGACAAGTTGGAAAGGCTAAGCAAAACCTGACATTTTCTTCAGACATTTGGAAATAGTTTATCTGAAATTAACAGTGTGCTCATTAATCTTCTAGTGAAAGATTAATTAAACTAAAAATGCAGAGCTTCACTATTGCGTGTACAGCACCTTGGGGGTTTGAAAACGGGAGGAAGTTACCTCAAGCAACAAACAGAACAAATCAGAAGGTGGCTGCACCCTTATGCCTGGCTGCAGTTGAAACTCACCGTAATTCCAGTAGAACTGCCACACCTACAATAACTTGTTTTTGTTGTTCTATATGGTTCTTGTTAATCTCTTGGTTGGTCCCAGTGCTATAATCTTTTCACAGCTATTACAAAACTGGAAACACTTGTGATGTGCTTTTCCCATTTCTAGGCAGTATTTTTGTATGTGACTCAGGACTGGATTTCTCTTCAGCTTGAAAATACTTCTCTGGAAGAAAACAACCACTGCTTAGATATCTTGGGGTGTAGCATGTATTTCCTCAAGTAGTAATAAATAGATGAGTAGTTACTTGGTTCTGACTGGAGAGTTAGGGAAGCCATTTTAGCAATGAAAGATTTTACTCCATTTATCATGTACTTATACACAAGTAGTCCATGGGTGCAGGTGACAGAATCACAGAACATTAGGGATTGGAACAGACCTCAAAAGACCATCCAGTCCAATCGTCCGCCACAGTAGGATCACCTAGATCAAGTCACACAGGAACATTTCCAGGCATGTTTTAAACGTCTCTAGAGAAGGAGACTCCATTCCAGTGCTCTGTCACCCTCCATTCTGTCACCCTCACTTTGAAGAGGTTCCTTCCCATATTGATGTGAAACCTCCTATGTTCGAGCTTACACACATTGCCCCTTGTCCTATCATTGGATGACACTGAGAAGAGCCTGGCTCTATACTCCTGACACCCACCCTTCACATATTTCTAAACATTAATGACGTCAACCCTCAGTCTCCTTTTCTCCAACCTAAAGAGACCCAGCTCCCTCAGCCTTTCCCTACCAGGGAGATGTTCCACTCTATCATCTTTGTGGCTCTGCGCTGGACTTTCTCCAGCAGTTCCATGCCCTTCTTGAACTGAGGGGGTCCTGATTCCTCTACTCTGAGTGTGCACTGTGTTACCACTTTATGGACAACATTGTGAGGCTAAACACTTTTTGGGTTAGGATTTTTATGTACTGCTCTTTCATCATCTATGTGTGATACTATGGCCATTCCACAAACAGATGAATAGGTTTACTCACTCAGTCCTGTCTTGAGTTTCTATTGATTTCACTGAACTACTAATATAACTAAAGTTGATTATACAGCATGTTTTGCTGGATCAGAATCTCACAGGACAGTGGTATTGTACCATGACTTTTGTGTATATTATCCTTCAAATGCCAAGGTGTGATAGCCACTAACTAGAGGAAAAACAAATCACTAGTTTTAAAACAATGGAGACTAATAGTCTGTATGCTAAAATATACAGATCAACAGCAGTAACTGATTTTGCACAATCGATTTTCAATCACCAGGCTCCAAAAAATAAATGGCATGATCCAATGGAGCATGTGGGCATATATATATAGGTATATATTGACTTGCACACACAGAAGCACACAGATTGCCTCTTCTCTGTGTGCACAGTCATTACTGTAGGAAGGGAATTATGAGTGTAAATTATGTAAAGAATTATGAATGTAAAGAATGTAAGTAACTCCACTGATGAGGCCACATCTTGAATACTGTGTTCAGTTCTGGGCCCCTCAATACAAGAAGGACACAGAAGTGTTGGAGCATGCCCACGGAAGGGCAAAAAGTCTTGTGAAGAACCTGGAGCAAAAGCCCTATGAGTGGTTGAGGGAACTGGAATTGTTTAGCCTGGAGAAAGAGAGACCAAAGGGAGACCTTAATGTTCTACAAAACTACCTGAAAAAGGCTGGAGTGAGTAACAGGACAGCCTCTTTTCCCTGGTGCTGGCAAGTGGTAGGACTAGAGGAAATGGCTGCAAGTTTAGGCTGGATGTTATGAAATGGTTACTGGACACAGGAAAAGGCTGACCAGGGCAGTGGCGGAGCAATCACCCCTAGGATTTAAATTAAATGTGGACATACTGCTGAGGGACACGATTTAGTCGTGCCCTGGGAGTTCTGGGTCAGAGGTTAGACTTTATAATCTTAAATGTTTCTTCCAACCAAAGAAGTTCTGTGATTCTGTGAAATGTTAATCACAATACATGTCTCTTTATCTCATGGTTCAAGGCACTAATACTTACTGATACACTTTAGATGATGATGTACCAGGTGCCATGCTTGATGTAAGCAGTGTAAATTAACAGAAGATATGCAAATAAAAAAAAAAAACAAATCCAAACAAACCCAAACTTAATACAGAGACCCACAAAAGCACAAAAGTACAGACCTAAGGAGATCAAACCCAAATTTGAACTACCTCTGAATAAGTTCTCACTCTCTGGAGTAGTTTTAAACATTTGTTTTCTACAGCTTAGCTTGCTGCCAAACACATTTCGAGTCTAACCTTTCTCTATTGCCCATATGTTCCTTGCAGGCTGCAAGCACTGAGAGTAATGAGAAGATATTATTAATGGAAAGCTGTCTCAAGGTAATGGTCTTCTGCTATTAGACAAATGCCAAGATGACATTTTTTGACTCAAGAGGCACTTATCTAGGGATGTTCTTCTGGTCTCATGATTTAATTTACATTATGACAGACAATTAATGATGTAGATTCTGCTGTAATCTCATGTGCTGTGCTCTAGGAAATGGTGGTGACTCTGCACCAGTGACAATACGGGGAAGCTTTGTCCCAGGAGAGAATCTGAGGCTTTGCAAAAGCTCTCACTACACTGTTTGGGTCTCAGCCTCTTAGCAGTTTTTGTGATTCATAGTACCAGGACAGGCAGAAGGCAAAGAGAACAGCAGCTGCCTATGAAATACAGCAGCAAATCATTTAGTCCATTTGCTGCTATGGTATTTTATCTTTCTAGACTTTAATTTGTAAATTTTGCCTGGTTAATGAAAAGGCAGATTTCCTTCTCACTTTAGCCATTAACACATGCACCATGTTAAGGACATCCAGTGGAAATGCTTCATAGAACTCCTGAGAAGTTTGGGAAACAGTCACTGCAGATTACTGTTCTGTGACTTCTTAATTGTTTTAATTGTTTGTTTCCAGAGCCATTGATCATGTTCAAGGTTTCCATTCTGTTACACTAATTAAAATAGAACACACAAAAATATTTGTTTTCAAAGCTAAGTGAATGAATACAGGGAAATTGTTCTGCTAAGTGCGATGTTGCCATTTCATTTACTGTTCAGACAATGATGAAAAGCAGGAGGAAATGAAGCACATGACTTTGCCATGTATTGGCTCCAGTAAAGCCATTGTGGTGCTTACTTGAAAAATGTAAGACCAGAACCATGGGCTCAGCACTTGGTTTGGATGCTTAGGAGATGACTGCAGTGGGAGATGTGATGATGGTGACTCAGCTTAGGAAGGAGAAGCACACAGGTGGGTCACATAGCACAAAAGCAGTCACAAAAAACATCCAGAGTGATATGTACCTGCAAAAAACCTTGTCATTTCATTGAATTGTTTAAAGCCATGAGAACTGACAGCACCTGAACATCTACCACTGAACAAACAATCCGATGGACCAAAAAAGACATTTTCCTTTCCTTAAAAAAGAGAAAGGACAGTCCAAGCACGTGTGAGGTCCAGGGAAGGCGGAGCCAAATGACATGCACAGAAAAAGAAGATTGAGAGGGTCTGTGACCTCTTATTAGCCATCAGAAATAATTTGACATTTCCTTTGTCTATGCTGATCATCGCCAAAATATTCAGGGACAAAACAAAAAGGGGATTTAACAAAAGCAAATGCTCCATGATGAAGATTTGGAAGGAGGTTTGAAATCCTTTCTGCTGAACATAGCCTCTCCTGTCACAATATTTATACAGAAATCTCTTCACTTTTACAGTAACAGTTCAGTATGTCAGGCTGTTTATTTCAGGATATTTGTTATTGAATGATTTAACAAGTCTTTGGAACTAGATACAGCACAGTGGCAAATTATATTAAATAGAAGGTAAACTGATTTTTACGAGATCTAATAGGTACTTTAAAAGCATTTAAAATCTCCCCTAGAAACCTCTCTCTATATGTATATATAAAGCAAACTGGTAATATTTAACGGTACAACCGAACAAAACTAACCACTGACGGTTAAATTGCACCTGGACTAGTTACAGATGTTCCGAGTTGAAGAAAAACCTTTCGAACAGCTCTTCCCGAAGCCCACTAGGTGGCAGGCAGCGACCACGTTTAGTTATCGCCACAAAACCTCCCATTCATACAGCAGATAAAGAGCTGCATTATTAATTGATACCACTGCATCCACTCTACACCTAATATTTGTTTAGCCAGCTGTTTCCTCTAATCCTCCTTAAACACCATTGATTGAAATCCTAAGTATATTCAGTCCTCCTTTTTTTTCACTCCAAAGAACATTTTGTTACCGACAAGTTACAAGCTACCTTTTCAAGTGCAGTACTGTACGCTACAGTCACTAACAGTGGAGACAGAATGTCTAATACTTCCTCACAACCAACAGAGGCAGCTTGTCATAGCAAAATAATTTTTTTCCCCAAAAAATGTTTCATTTCCAGAGAGTTTTAAGTAATGAAACACACATCCAGGTTTACAATGAAAACAGAAATGCAAAGTATTTCAACTTCCAAGTATATTTTAAGTAGCACTTCAATGGAAAAGCAAATGAAGAGCAGAAAATATTAATTTCAGCTCTCACACTTTAATCCTTGCAGCGAACTGGGAAACTCTGAACATATTTAAGTACAAGCAACTGCAAGTCACTCTTCACGTAAAGATCACAAACCACTCTTAAAAGTTGGTCAATATTACTTCCAGATTCTTACTGAGGGCAAGGAGGTTAAGTGACTTGATTAAGTAAGTATTGATAACAGTTCTTCTGGCTCCAGACTGTGACCAAGAGTGGACAAAAATATTTCTTTTAGTCACATATCAGCATAAAGTCAGAGGGGCTGGAGACCTACAGTAGAAAATGTTCTCATACTCTTACAAACTGTAAAAACAAAGGTGCACTGACGCAGAAATCTTCCACTTTTTCCTGAAAGCTCTCTCCCACCCCAGCCACAGGCTTTTGTTCTACTTTAAGGGTTTTGGGTTTTTTTAGTATTTGCTAGTTATTTTACCCATGCTAACTGAAAATGAGAGGAAACCAAAACTGCTAGGTTTCTAACAAGAAGATGCTTTGCTGTCAATTACATTGTCAGTCTATGTCTGAAGAGGACATTGATGTGGATAAGACTTTTCTACTTAAAGGTACAGGGTTTTTTAGTCTTTCTTACTGGAATCTGCTTGTATATTGAAGAATCTTATTAGAAAGACAGGCCCCTTCGGACACAATTTCAGTGCAGACCAGAAGCATCTTGATTATTACATCGACTTCTAAAAAAATTTTATCTTGAAAAAGCTGGTCTCTACAAAATTATTTGTCCCATTTGCTTCCACTGTTATGTGGAAAAGTATCACTAATTCATATGTTCTTTCATTCTGTTTTTTTCTTGCATTCTTCCTTCTTCCCGGACCCTGCCAGTAAATATAATACAGGTAAGTACGAACAAGTTACAAATCTCATATAACACATCCAGAGAAACTCCACTTAGCTGTGCTTTACAGGACTTGAAGATTTGCCTCCATTTGATGTGAAAAACCAGGGAAGCATGAGCTGTCTCTTTGTAGCATGAGGATTTGGCACTCTGTGTGACACGCCTTGGCATGAGGCTGCTGACTCCTGGTTCCCTCTCCACAGGAGCTGATAAGAATTTTCCTGTTTATGATACATTTCTCCATGTGCTGAAAATACTCTCTCTCTCTCTAAAAGTGGTGTTTATTGAGAGGGTGCGTATCCATAGTTACACAGCCTCACTGCCTTGGTGTTTTCAACTACATAGAACATATTCCTAACAATGGGAATCCTTCCAGATTGCTCCTTTCCACATTTAGGCATTGAAACAGTCTTGCTAGCCATCAGTACAGACTCACGGCTGTTAACAACCTATGTGATTCTCCTGCACACATTGCCAGGTTCCCAAAGTCTCCTGAACGTGTTTTATCAGTTACACGACATTACACACCAACCAATATGGCCTGAAAGATCCCAGCAATAATGAATCCTCTTTCCCATTATATACAAATAGCAATAACCTGCCTTAAATCAAACATGCAAATGCTATCCAACCCTTTATCTCTAAACCTACTAAACAAGTAGTTTCGCCATGAAAAACATTTTGAATGACACGTTTATAGCTACTTGACCCCAACATTCCAAATAAACAGACAGTAAAATGACACTTATCATAGCCACAGACCAGATATTGTGCACATTCAAAATACTGTGGCATCCTAACTTTCTTGGTGACTGGACACAATACAGAAACCTGTTCCAAATGTTCAGGCTTTCTCTGAAAATAATTAGACAAACATGGCATCAGTATGTAAGTTACTACATCTTATCAAAACGTTATTCCTTCCAACTGGATGGTCAGTGCTATATGCAAACCTGGTTCCAGTCCTTGAAATTCTTGCTCAGTCCACCGTCCTCCTTTTCCTACATCTTAAAAACTTCTAAAAGCAGTTGTCAGGATGGAGAAATCCCTCAAGAGATACAAATCTTTATGAAATGAACAATCCCACAGGAGGAAGCCACAGAGAAGAAATATGCAACTTTTGTCTTTCAGACGGAATCTGCAGTTGCAATATGATCTCTCCATTGGTAACACAGCACTTAAACACACTGAAGTTAGGCAGTTTCAATCAGTCTTTCGCCCTCACCTCCTCCCCCCCTCCCCGCCTCAGCTGCCAAATTAGATCGCTTGAAAATCCCTTCAGTGCAGCCCTGGAGCTGATGCCACAGTCACTGCTTACTGGATCCCCATCCGACTTAAGAGAAATAAAGGAGTAAAAAAACTTTCCGAAAAGTTTGTAGTTTGCCTTTTTTTTTTTTTTTACCTTGTGCAGAGCTCCCGAGTTGAGATGCTCTCAGAACTCTCCAGCAGTTTGAAACAGAGGACAGCGAAGTGCGGAGGAAGTTCTTGGTGCTCACCTTAAGTCAGCGTGTGCGTGTGAGTGCCCTATGTCCCGAGTGTCTCTTTGTGGCTCTGGGTGGCAGAGGACCTGATTCAAGGAAGAGAGAGCCACTTTCTCACCGAGAGGAAAAGAAAAGCAACACGTCATGAGTTAAGTACGCCTCCAAGATGTCTTAATTACAGCTCAACGTGCTCTCCATTCAGACCCCAGGAATGAGAGCTACCTCCTAGTCCTCCCCACTATTCACCAGTTCCCTCAACTTCCCTAGTCCCCCCAGTCCTCTTACAGTTCCCTCCATTAACTCCTCCAGTTCCTCCCAGTTACCCCAACTTCCCCCAAGCCTTCCCAGTAGCCCTGGTTACCTCCCACTCTTCTCCAGTATCTCCCAGTCCTCTCCAATAATCCCCAGTTCCCTCAACTTCCCCAGTCCCTTCTAGTGCCCCCCAGCGCCCCCTCACCCAGCAGCTCAGAGCCCATCCAGAGGGCCAGGGCGGGGC